>JAGDQP010014742.1:16308-44399 GCA_022664845.1 Lepisma saccharinum | reverse complement strand
TTGTTTCTGTTTTGCATTTTCAACATTTTATTGTATAGTTTTTTTTTTATTTTTAAAGGATGAAAATTTCATCTCAAAACAATTAAAATTTGCCATAGAATACGGTTGGAAATTTATCCGAAGAGATTACACTTCCATCGAAAAGAACTACCATAGAATCACATATTTGTTCGAGCAGAAATGTTTAATCTTAGCTCCTATGAAAATTCGCTTTAATTCTGGTCTCACTTTCCGCTTTCGAAAGATGGAATATTACGCTAAATTCGAGGGCAATATCCACTCTTCCGAATTTGGTATGTAGGTTGAGATATACATCGAAAATAAATGCACAGCAAAAAAAAAATCCGAAATATTCCTGAAAAATCTAAGCAACCTGGCTGCCTCGAAATTTCCACTAACTTAATTAATAATAAAAAAAACATATCGTTCAGTTACTGCATGGTGGCGGGAAAAAAGCGAAGCGAGATTTGAAATCCAATGAAAAGCCCGACGTCTTACAGACTGGATCACGTATGAAAACATAGTGTCAGAAATACGTTGCTCAGGCAGCAAAAACATCAACTAGATTACTTCCACTGCTTACGCCACGTTTTAATCTCTTCTCTTTGCCAATAGGAATCTCAATACCTATTCACTTAGAATATTTCCCAAATGTGCGAAAATAAGCCATCAAAAATGAGGCAACTAACACTTGATGAGCATTCTACGTATATTTAAGAAAACGTTTTCTCTTTTTGCGCATGTAAGCAAATCACACTGGAACTGAACTCTGAGACATTTCAAAACGTAAAATAAAATATTCGGTGCTTTTTCAGGATTCTTGACTATAACCTTAAGCACTGACATCTATCAGAAACATTAGCGGATATTTCAAGGAACATTTCCAATTTTTTTAACAGTGTGAGCTGCTGGTCTGATCCCTGGAAATTATTATAATACCAATGCTGGGATGTTCACATAACACAACCCCTTCTGCTGTTTCCGCCCTCTTCAGTCACTTTCAATATAGTTGTAAATATTTGTACAGTAATATATTATTTCATTAGATCTGGACTCTCCGCATCATTTTCGGCTCTCTTTTCGATTCCTAATTCTTCATCGGAGTAGTTACATTCTCTTTCGATTTTTTAAAATATTTTTATAATTTCCGGTTACCGTATCATGAGGTCCCTCAACAGCCAGTATTTGTTTTTCCCCAGCTGAAGAAGTGTTCTTTTATTTTTTCTCGAAATCCGTTTCAGTGGTTTATTTACCAACAATATTGTGTTTTATTTATGGTTTCGTACATTCTTCCTTGAGATTTTATTTATGTATATGCATTCATTTCTCGTTACAGTATTTTCCCCCTTTTTTATTTCTAGTTTTTCTTCAATAAAAGTTTTGTTTCGTCCTAGATTTTACTCTCCGTTTTCATGCCTGCTATTTCTTTAGCTGTCTCCCTTATTATCCCAGTCAGCACGTTATATTTGCAACTGATATATTCTTAATCTTCTATCTCCTCCCAGGTGCTGATTATGTTGGTTAGTTTTATCTCGGATTTCTGTCTGCTATTTCTTTGTTTTATTTTTAAATCTAAAATGATGGCTTTCCCCTGATAATCTTCTTCTCTAATCTTGTGTTTATTGCGAACTCTCATCTCACTATCCTACGATCACTCGAGATTTCGAAATTGTTCTGAACATACACATCTTGAACAATTTTCCTGTTATTTGATAGAATATAATCTATTTTGTTTTAAGCTCCATCGAGCTTTCCCTTGTTCAATTCACTTGAGTTTTCTTCTTAAAACTTGTACTCAAAATGAATCGTTTATTGGTTTCTAAAAACTTCATTAGTCTCTTTTAATTCTTTTCGGTCTTTGTTGTTCCTTTTTCCAAATCCAAGCTATTCGATTTTCGTGTATCTGCTTCGCCTAGCTTCTTATTTCTGCGTTGAAGTATCCCATTGCTATCTTATAATGCGATTTACAATTATCCAAAATCTTCTGTGTATATTTCTTCGACTTCTATTGCAAAGATTCCATTCTCCAACCACCTCAAAAACGAAAACTCTCCCCATCACCTCTTGTACAGTTCCTTACAAAAGTAAGTGGAGCTTGGAATTATAAAAAAATAGTAGCATTTTCCTCCAGGAGAATTGTTGCACTGTACGCCTCATAGTTAGACAACCAACATGACAGTACAAACATGCTCCAGAAGATGGCATGTCAGGATATTCCTCCACTTGGAGCAAGAAAGATTGAGTCCACTGCACCATGTAGAGAACCACGAGATAAATAGGCAGAAATTGCATTCTTTTTTTGTTCACACACACACACACAGAGAGAGAGAGAGAGAGAGAGAGAGAGAGAGAGAGACAGAGATGGAAGAAGACGGGGAAAGAGCAAATGAAGAGGTGAAAAGAAGGAAAGAGGAAAAGGAAAATAGCGAAAGACATGGAAATAAATGAAATTTTAACGCTTAAGGATAACACAGTGTGCGTCTTTCTCCCCTTCCCCCTTTCTCGGTCTTGTGTGTTTCTTCCTTTATGGGATAAATCTCTTTCAGAAGCAATCTCGAACGTAATTTACAGCGCTAAACTCCTTGGAGAAAATATTTTGAAATCCAGACTGGGAATCGAACCCAGAACCTTGTGAAGCTGAGTCTCGCACGCTGACCACTTAGCTACGCAGGCCATAACAAAGCAAGTGCTAAATCTGCCATTCAGCTGGATAATGTCAGCGAGTTACGCCGGCGAGATTACTACGGTCAAATACTTTTGGTTCCACATCTTCAACGAATGTCTCATTTTAGTATTGACCGAAATTGCTCTGACTTCACACTTAGCTACTTGCATATAATGACAAACAAGACTGCCAAGCAGCTGGTTTTATCCAGTTGATCATTTGGCGTATTGGTAGAGTATCGGAAAGCTAATGCGAAGGATTCGGGATCGAATCATGGTTTGGTTTTATTTATACTTTTTCTTTACGAAAAATAACTTTTCTCTTTTATTAGGAAATGTAATAAAATTAGTGACCAAGCGCACGTGGAGGTTAGGTAACTCAGGTATGGTGTTTTCTTTTTGCACACTCGATTAAATTGTGTTTTCCCCCACAAGTAGCCAAGTGTGACGTCATGACAATTTCTGTCAATACTGAAATGAGACATTCGTTCATTTGATCGGGAAAAAATGTTGAGAAGAGGGAAAGGGTATAAATACAGGATGTGGATCAGTATATCTTTTCACTAACTAATCTTTTCATGACTAAAATGTTGATGGTCGATGTTTCGGCCTTCCATAGGTTGTGATGCGTTGATTTAATGAGTTGCGTATGTGACTGTCCATGGTGCAACTGTCTCTTCCCTGTGCGTAGGTAATTAAAGAAAATTTATAGGAAATTTTGAAAAGGAGAAAGGAGGATAGGATTGAGAGACTAAAAAGGAGAAGAAAGAGAGATGGTTGTCTTCCATTGATGATGAAACTTGAATAACGTGAGATAATAAGACCAAGGCAGTTGATGGAATCTGTATAAATACAATCCTCTTTTGTAAAAACAATGGGAATTAAATCTGCTTTACATCAAGATTAACATTTGCAAGCAGTAAAAATTTGTTGCAGGTTGTCGATGACAATAGAAATCTTGTCAGAAAAGTTGGCTGTGGAACGCAATCGGATGAGAGCTTGACAAATCTTGGAAAGTAACTCACTTGTAGAAAAATCTTGAAATAAAGAAAACAGTTCATTCAGGGTATCGCCAGCAGTGGCATCAGGTTTAGGTAGAGAAGTGGATGTCTTGACAGCTGCAGTGCTGGAAGTCTTGACACAAGGTTCAATTTTGCGTCGGGAAATTACAGATTGAAGGACTTTACAGCCCCGGTAGCTTGCGGGCTTGGCACCGACACAATTAGTGCAGCAAGCAGGTATTTCTTTAGATGTCTTGTCACATTATGAAGTTAAATGGGTGTCACCACATTTGACACATCGTGGTACATTGAAACATGAATTTTGGTCGTACCCAAAACGCTGGCATCTGTAGCATTGTAGAATATTTGGGCCTTTATATGGTTTAACATTCACAATATAGTGAAGAATATGTTTCAGTTGAAAGATGGCTTTAACATTTTCAGCCTTTCGGAGCGTAACCAAAAATAATGGATACTAAATTTTGCCTTTTTTCGTCTTGTCTCTTCCGTGAAGTTGAGTAACTTGTGAGACGGGAAGTACCTGAGTGACTAGGTCTTCATAAATATCAGCAGGAATAGTGTCTATTGATAATTTGCGTAGCACCACCTTAAGTGGGCGATCTTGCTTATGAGCTTCTAAGGCAAATTGGATCTGTTGTTGTAATTTGTAAACAATATGTCTGTAGTTTGTCAAAATCAGCTTTAGATTGTGCTTGGAATATAATAAATTCAGCGTTCTGCTTGAGTACCGGGCGAATCTGACAAGTTGCAGTTAGTGTTTTACTGAACTGATATCTATTTGTAATTCCATAGATGAAAATAGCAGGTGGTTTCGTGAAGGTAGGAAGAGGTGCTCGTTGGGAACGATCTTCTTGTTTTTCTGCTTGCTTTTTAGGATCTTGACAAAGGGCATCAAACATGTTTGTAGTCTGAACCGAGGAAGTATGGCATGGATAGTCTGGCGAAACCTTCTGTGTCCATCTTTTGTGGCGATGCTGCAGTGGAAGACATGGATGGCAGAGGGTTCAGGAGAAGAAAGGCCAGGATATTCATGAACTGAGTTAAGATCTGGTGGAGTGGTAGAACCCGTAAATTGAAGTGGCCCTAAAAAGGTCTTTGGCTGAAATACTTTGTTTTATATTTGTTAATCTCCCTTGTATCCCTTGCCTTCATAGCCGACAATTCAACATAAAGAATTGTAACTGATTTTTAACTGATATAGATACTTTGTAGTTGTGCAAAAGTCGCAACATCTTGTTTCTTATTCCCTCAACGCAAAAAAATTATGCATATAATTTCGTTGTTATTGTCTCACTAGAATATAGTTAAAGTATTTTGTGTTCTCTTTGTTTTTGTAGAAATTAATTTATTCCTTCTCTATATTTAATAGAGACATGATCTATATTTAAAGATTCATAAACTTGGCGTATACCCTGTAAAAATTCTGGGACTACAGCACTGCATGCGCAAATGACATTTCGTAGCATTTTTACGTAACACATGTATACAACTTTGAAATCTCCATTTGCAAGTTGCGATCGTGGGTAATTGTATAAGGCGTCGGCTTGTTGAGTGAAAGGACCCGGATTCAAATCTCGGCGTGTGTGAGATTTTATCTTTCAAAATATATTTCTATCTCTTCATATGTATTATTAATAATTGCTTTCTTGCATTTTTCATAGATTATCTTGGATTAGTTACCATGGGTTAGGGTAGGTTAGGTAAGGTCAGGTTCAGTTATGTATCTTTACACTCTCGTTTCTTTCTTATGACACTAAAAATACAAGAAAACAATAATAAATGTGAACACATCGTGACACTTTGTGACAAAATGGATACTGGAGCACAGGAATAATTCTTGGAAGGGATACACAAACTCTGTGGTAACTGAAAAATTTAACGCAAATTCTACGATTTACCTAAGTTTGTAAAGTATACTAGAATTCACAGAAGTCAGATACAGCAAACGTACTGAAACGCATTGTGCGAATTAACAGGAGGATGAGGGAGAAGTTTCCCTGGAAATCTGCATGTCGGAAGAGATATCTGTTTTGTAAGTAGAAATTATTTCAATCAATATGTTCATGATAGAAGTATTGACGTTAAGCAACAAGATAAAGACTTAAATCGACATGACATTAGACGATAATAGAATCCCTTTTAAGTATTCCCGATCGGGAAAGACAAACGCTTATGACGAAACAAAACTCCATGTTACTCTGTTTATAACAACACACAATCTGACAAAGGAATATCTAAATCCCAAAGACTATATCCATTTGAAAAATACTTTGTGAATGGCTAAAACGTGAACTCAAATTACGCGCTTACCATCGAGCTTTACGTAATAATGGAGTGACTACTTTGTGTCGATAGGTAGACTCTAGAGGAAATATTTAAACTCGTTCATCCACTTCCAGTGTAATCCAATGCTCAGGATGTATTTTATGCGTTTATATTTGTGACGGATAACATGAAATTCTCTATTCACACTGGATGACGGGAAGATGTCCGATACTGAAGACGAACTACGTTATTTATATTTGCAACTCGTCTTTCTGTATTTTTATTCACCAATAGTTACGATATCTATAATTCTTATAATACACAGGGTAGGGGACAGAGGCTAAGATAGGGATATAAAATAGAAGTAATTGATATAGAGAGGGGAGACAAGAGCAGGGATGTTGGACAATTGAAATGTTTAAAAATAATACACAAACATTCTGAATGAAAGGAGGTAGGTAAGAATATATACAAATTAATGTAATATGGTAATACATGTTTTATCAAATGTTATCTTAAAATTCTCGCACCTGAAGGGATGTCACAGCATGTATCCAGTTTACATGCTCTGGAGAATAATAATTAAATTTTCATAACCTACAGGACCTTTGTAGGAGGGTGCTGAGCCATTTTCTTGGGTAGTAATACCAGCGACTGGTATAGGAGCTAAAGTCCCCTTCTAAAGTCAATTAAAGAGAACTCCATGATAAATGCAATTCCCAGAGACATATTGACAGAAGCTACTTTTTACACAAATAATATGAAATTTGGCATTAGTGTGAAAAAAATATGTATGTTTTAAATCTGTAACGTTATTTTGGCAATGCATCTCCTAAACGACGGAAAAGAGGAGTAACAAAGGGAAGCGTTATAAACAATCAATATTTTTTTAGAATGCCAATGAGCGGCCAATTAATTGCAAATAGTACAGAATAAATGCTCCGATGCTATCTATGCTACTTGCATAAGTCAGTATCTGTCTAGGGCTGCAGCCCCTTTCCAAGAATCACTTAAGAAACGACACGGTAAATGTCTTCAGCAAGACCATAGCGTGAAAAGCTATTTTTTTCTCAAAAGTAAAGTGAATTTTGAGATTCTTTTAAACAAATTCTGAATTTTTTACATCTACGTGGATATGTTGACAAGACCGATTTAAAAGGGGCACAGAGAGTGTTACAGAAACTAAAAAATGTCCGGCTCGGCGTAAGATTTGGACCTACAGAAATGCTAAACTTCACGTTAATTATACAAAAAATTAGGTTCTGTGAATATATCCCTGCTGAGTATATTTACCATGAAGTTCTTTTAATTGTTTCTTTCAAGGGTTCTATAGCCAACAAAACAGACACTCGCTCATGCAATTAACATCGGAGCGTTAATTCTGTGACTTTCCGATTATTTTGAAGCTCATTGGCATTCCGCCTACCCCAAATGGAATATTTGTGACGCTCGACTAATTTTTGTGCTAGTAACTAACCCTTTGTGCTC
The DNA here is from genome assembly GCA_022664845.1 of Lepisma saccharinum. NCBI lineage: Eukaryota > Metazoa > Arthropoda > Insecta > Zygentoma > Lepismatidae > Lepisma > Lepisma saccharinum. The sequence goes on along the minus strand of JAGDQP010014742.1, from coordinate 36,960 downwards.
CTTTGTTGTCAAAATAACATTCCAGATTTTTTTTAAAAATCATACATTTTTCTACAATAACTGCAAATTTAACATTATTTGTTAAAAAATATCTTTTGCCAGTACTGTAAGTCTCTGTAAGGGCATTGGGTAACATTCATAAGTCCTAAATTACAGAAGTCCTAAATTACAGAAGTCCTAAATTACAGAGGTCCTAAATTACAGAAGTCCTAAACTTTAGGACTTGAGCAATTCAGGACTTGTGCAATTTAGGACTTGTGTAAGTTTCATCCCTTTGCTTTAGTTCTCAAAATTGCCACAGACAAGAAAACCACCGCCATTTCTGTAAACCAAACGTTACAAATACAGTGGATATTTCGTCCGCCATATTGAAATGATATTGATAAGATTGAGAAAACTCGTTTAGATTATTTATAAAATCTTAATTGTCATTTTTTTTTCTTTTTGGGAAAGTGATTGCTTATGAAAAGGACACTACATTATTTTGAATTGTCTCACATCGTACAAATATTATTGACTGCTTTACATTATGGAAGTGAGATTTCAATATACAAGTGTTCCTTTTAATAATAATACATTAGATAATTATAATCAATTTCTCGTATTAAAAAGCTTATTTCACTTGAAGTGAATTATGACTGGATGTTTTGGCCACCTCGAGCTATTTCTAGAAAGTCAGTCCTGTTCTATGCTAGCTGTTAATATTCAGCCAAAACTTCATCAGAAATAAAATTCTCAAGAGTTATTTGGGCTTTTCCATAGTTTGTTCTCATAGAAAGCCTTACGCAAATATTTGACAAATTCGTTATGTGATTTGTATCTTAATGAGAAGCTCCCCAATTGTCTTCACGATTCTGGGTCAACACCGAAATTTTTGAGAAACCATACCGGAAATTGAACCAGGAACCACGTGCACTTCATGATGGATTAATGACAGTGCTAAATAAGATTGTGCTAAATAAGATTGTGTTAATAGCTCTATTTATATAAGGCCATCCCTGAGACCTATAAAGAATTTTCATATTCATTTCTTAGAAATTGTGTATGCTCTTTTCTAAGGCAGTGTTGTTATTGTTAAATAATTGTTTAATCTTATTCTTGAGAGAGAAGCAGTTAGTGGAGATTTTCAGGAAACGGACATAAATGTAGATTGGACATCGATAGTACAAAATCTTGCGTTATTAAATATTAACTTTTTGTTACAATATGGACTTTCCAAATAAAAATATAATAATTTGGCCATTATGGTGAAAACCTGTTTAAAAAGGTATTAGTCATTAGAAGAAATGTTCGAAATGTGGTCAAATAGGTACATTGTATCGCAATTTAATAGATTGTAAAAAACAACATAATATTTGGATAAGCTCAGACAAATTTATACTACAGTTACTAGGATTTGAATTAATGAAGTAACCGTAGAAAACGTTTTCCGAAAATCAATGTTCTTTTATTTCCGCCTGCACGTTGCAAGTTATTGCCTTATTAGTAGCGCAAACATTGTACAATGTAAAGAATGAAAATGAACTGATGGAATGAACTGAGAGTTGTATCGTGAGCTTGTATGAAGCTGCCAGAACATTATTAAAAAAAAAACATTTTGCCAACTATTATGGAACTATATATATATATATATTTAATATGACATAATTATTAACAAGTAATATAATCCAACATCCAATATTAATTATTTTGTGAATTTTTTAGTTAATTTTTATTTTTTCAATAGTAGAACGCCTATATTTTATTCTAATGTTAAGTTTGTTATGGCTTATTTTTCATGCATGAGAACTGAGTAATAAAAAACATTTTTTTAAAAAGTCGTGTTTAGTGATCGACCTTTGAGTATCGAAACCCTCTTCTTACCAAAGCTCTGTTTACAAGGCAATAATGAACAATCGAATAGCAACTTCTCTTACTAAACGTCGAATCCTAAAGAATGTGGAAGCACCACGAGTCCAATACGGTGGTCAGGATTCATCTACTTGAAAATAGTCGTACCATAATAAAGAAGACGATTTTCGAATATTGGTTGGAGAACGCAATATAAAGTCTATCGGTGTTAATAGCACAATTACAAACAAGTCTTTGGCATAAAGTGTCCACTTTTCTTGTTCTTTCACACAAAAAACTTTAACATACATTAAGCAGCTCTGGTAGAACGTAATATGTCGTTACAGTCTTCAACTTTCAATCTCACAGCCTGGGTTCGATACCCACTCAGGCGCAGTTATTTTAATAGAAATGATAGCTGCAACTATTTACAGAACTCAGAGATTCATCTCCGGTTTGAGATGCAAGGTGCATAATTGGCTAGAGTCAGAAAGTAAACAGTGTGCCTGTGTTCTTCAGTATAATTATAAATCAATCTAATTTCCCCGTTTAAATTGCAATCCAGTTTTCTCGCTTTAACTGATCTTTCTTTGCGTTTTCGTTTCACAACTTCGTCTCTTCCTCTTTCTCTCTTAGCCGTTCCTTCTCCCTCCTTTTCTTTCTCTCTTTATGTGTGTGTATTCATTCTACACCGTATATCTGTGACTTATTATAGACACTAGTACATTCGTGTTGGAATTATTAGAACGTGATAATTGCAATAAGTGGAATCCACACTGAACTATTTAATTCGGAAAAGATACATATTCAGAAATTGGTAGCAACTAGGTCCCCATTTTGTGTTTGTTTTGAGAAGAGAAATATTCTCTTACATTAGTTTCGCAAAACTAGGACCCATCCTAAATTTTATTAATATATTAACGTATGCTTTATTAACATTTGAAATAGTGTGGTACATACGATACGGAAAATGCTGGTTTTGCGTACCACTCGTCTACATTCTCGAATTAGCCTAAAAATACAGCACCGAAAAATCACTTCTATCTTACTATTGGATTTCTGGGTACTTTTTGGTCATATGGTTTTCGACGCATATTTCAGAGCATTGTCTAAATAATAAGCCAGTACGCTTTGCATTAGTCATTTTGGGTTTAACATTTTAGATAATTTTTACTACGTTTTAATTCATATTGTTTCCTGTCCTTTCTCTTTTCCATCTTTCTTTCCGTTTCTCTCTCTCTCTCTCTCTCTCTTTCCTATGTCCCTGTCTGACCGACATCCACCGGGTTCTATTTTTATCTCTTGTCTTTATTTTTTTCCCCTGCATCATCTCATGTAAACTGTTTCGTCTCGCTTTTATTCTTTCTTTTCATCTATATTTGAAAAATTCTGTGCTCATCTTTTCCCCTGATTTTCGTTACGTGGGAGAGAAGGAGAGAGATTGGTCTCTTTACTCGACATAATTATACAAGAAAATTCCGTTTAAGTTGCAAGGTGAAGACCCGCAAACTTCGATGTGAAGTGTAGAAGTATACAGATATGTTTATTTCGCACACCACCGTGTACTAATAGAGTTCATACCTTTCTCCAACAGCAAGTTTTATAGTAAATGAAACTTAAGCTTTCATGACTATTTCTCATAATGAAAAGGATAATGTCTCTGAGGATGTCGACGGATCAGTCTATGAAACAATTGGAAGATGAAAGCAAATGGTACATAAAATTCAACCCGAATATTCTATTTCATTATGCGAAATTTTATAATAGTTTTAGCTCTGTCAAATGTTCACATTCCGAAGTGCAATAAAAAATTACGGCATAAAATCATTTTGTTATTTGATGAGCAGAGTTTGGAAATAACGTCCAATTGAATTGAAAAAAGATGGAAAATTGAGCACATTCAATAAAACTCTGGGAAGTAATATATGACTACTGAAAATGCTTACCTTAGGTCACCATCACTCATCGTATCTTTCAAATATTCTCTATCACACAAATGTTTACTTTTGTTTATTCTTTCGCGCTTTTTGTTCCCCATGATTATATTATAAATTATCCGCATATCATAACCTTGGACACTGGGTGTATTTGGCGCAGTGAGCTGTTTTTTGAGCAAAGTTTTATAGAACTAACTATAGGTTGTTAGACGTGATATCATTGATAACCAAGATACTAGAATTAAATTGTAGGTCAAAATTGCAAAACCTGTATCTGACAATCTGTTAGTTCTATAAATTTTGCTCACTGCGTTGAATGTAGACATAGTAAGCTACTTGTTGTGCACCGGTATTTTTACTTTTTATGCTTTTGCTTTAGATATTTGTTTGTATATTTTTTATGCTTCTAGTATGTGATCTATGGGCAAAAAGATCTTTTTCATGTAACAATTGTCTATGAAAAAAACTGTATAGTTTAATGTAGCCCTACACTAAATAATAATAATCATCATCATTCTCCTACCAGAAAGATGACAAGAGGTCATCAATTGTGATGGCGGATATGCACAGTGCTAAGTGAGTTAATTTTGTGTTGTTCACATTTGTATATGGCCACGAAATAAAAAGGTAGAACTTGTACGTACCCAATATATAATTTCACCTCAAATTTCGATGTAGACGCTTCGCAAAATTTGGGTTATGTTTTTACCTTCTATTACAATCACATATGTGTAAAATCACGTTATATAAGCTGGTCCTGAATACACCTTAACTGTCATAATATCATCCATGACAATGGTTGTGTTTAGGTGCCTCACTGCCAAAGGTACTCCACACTGATAGAACATCCTGCTTAAGTTTACACTGTGGAGTTGAATCAAATGGAACCGGAAATCTCTGTAATTTACTGATAAATTCAAAATCTCTGACAATGTATAACAATGTGTAACGTGATTTGTCTAACCAAACCACTTCATTCGTCTTCGGACCTCTGCCGATTTCTTTCAACAACACTCCCCAGATCTTCTTGTACTTAGTGATCAGCAATTGGTTGGTAGTAGATCAACAAACAAAGTCAATATTAACAGCTTTTTCATGCTTCGTGAAACATAAAACTATTGATATCTACTTGGTGAGGATCACGTTGAATGGTTCGTTTAAGTCGATTGACAATAACACTGAAATCACTCACCATTTCAGCTGCAGGTAAACTCTACTCTTATTCGTGGTGAGTTTGGCAAGCAAGAGTAATACAGCCACCATCCTGTAGTATCGATCTGCGAACTCACTGAGATATGCTGTTGCTTGTTTTCTATATTTTTTTTTCAATTGAAAATAGACCAAAACACAAACGTTGCTGAGACAGTAGTCTGTAGTACAGTAGTGCTTAATGAAACCCCTTCTTCTGAAACTTACAGCACGTCTCCATTCATACATTCATTTCTTCTGCATAGACTTAAAATGTTGAGGCATGCGCCTCGTATCAGCATAGCATACGTCTTGACGAAGTAAATAAAATTTCTATATATCAATAAAGAAATCATGTACACAATATTAACACTTGTTCGTGAGTAATGTACTAAGTTCAGACGTAAATTTATTAAGGTTTAGGATACATTTGATATTTGCAGGTAACTTATTACACAATCAAATACAATTTACATATATAGATTTGTAGAAACCAGAATATCTTTTGGGGGACAATGTACATTCTTGGTTTAGATAAAAACTCTTTATTTCGTGCAGTAAACCATATATGTTTAAGCTAAGCAATGTGAGGATATTCTGAGATTTGAAGAATTGAATGCCGGTTAACTTTCTTTTCATTCTATAAATAACTCTTAGCGCTCTTTTCTGTAGTCAAAATATACTGAAGCACTTACTGGAATATCCCGCATTATGATTCCAAAATTAAGTAAGGAATAGAATTTTGAGTAGTATGTTGTAAGTAAGGTTTGGGTTGTCACATTAATTGTTACCTTATAAAGAACATAAGGAGAGAACAATTTACTGTTCATACTTGTTATATAGACATCTCAGGTTATAGTATCATTTATTGATACACCTAACAGTTTAGTTTTTGTGAGCAGTTTAATGGAGTTGGATCAATAATGACTTGGATAAGAAATTATGTTGACCTGAGTAATAGAAGTTGAGAATCGATATTTAGTCTGCGTTCATGGTCAGTTTGTTTAATGTTAGCCATATTTCAATTTTATTTGTTGTAATTCTTATGTTTCTTAGCACATCTTCAGTTGACAGTCCAGAAACGATTACGATTCTATATCGTCTGCATATAAAACACTCTTGATGAGCGAATGTAGGTAGATCGTAAATATAAATAAACAAATAGCAAACAGAAGGCGTCCGAGAATTGACCCTTGAGAAACTCATTTTGTCACTAATATTTTTGACGTTGAGAATGAGTGAAGTTGAACTTATAGTTTTTTCACTTGAACCTATTCTTTAGATACGTAGGAAGCCAGTCGTGCGCATTTATCTAATGCCGTATGATGCTAGCTTATTTAGAAGAATAGTGTGGTCTACGTTATCAAATGTCTTTGATGGGTCAATAAACATACCCAAAACAGTACAATGTTTTTAGTTTTGAGAGCATTGGTGACGCTAGTTAAGTAAGAGAACAGTGCAGTTTCCATTAATCTATAACTTATAAATATGTTTTAGGAATCAATTATAATATTCTTCGAAAGAAGAAACTTACTTAATCTTTGAAGCATAACATTGAAGTGTTTTTAGAGAAAACAGCAAGTACAAATATGGGACGGTAGTTTTTCATATAGTAGATGTCTTCTTTTTATGAATAAGAATAACACACGCGATTTAGAGCGGACAGAAAATGTCCGTTTGAAATGACTCGTTAACGAAGGAACAAAGAGGAAATCTGAGTAAGTAAGAACACTATTTTACGATTGTATTAGGGATGTCACCTTCGCCTATTGCATTAAAGTTATTGAGGTTGTTAATGAAACTCTCTACCTCTACTGGTGTAGTAGGTTCAAGGAAAAGAGTAGAGATACACTATGTTAGATTTGAAACAAATAATGAGTTTGAACAACATTTATACGGAAACAAAAAGAAATGAATTTCTGAGCTACAGCTTTAGTGTCCTCTATATGAGATCCCTCTATATTTAGGTGATCAATTTCAAAAGTAATACTTTTCTCTATATTAGAATTTATAATTTCCCACATAGTATTCAGTTCATTTTTGAATGTAATATTACGTTGGTATTGTGTTTAATTTAGCTGCTTTTATCACTTTCCTATATATATTTCTATATGTTCTTACGTGCTTATAAAAGTTTAATGACGTGTTCATTTTAAATCTTTTGCAGTAATCTAAATGTGTTTGCTTAGACATTTCAATGTCTTTAGTGACCCAACCCACTTTGAGTTATCTGTGTACCTGATTTCCTCTGTAATAACATGAAACGCAACTTGGAAAACATATATGTAAATACTGGTATGAAAATATCGAAATTTACATCCAGATTATTATTGGGGTCTAATTTATCCCATATCTCCTAGCTTAATAAGTGGCAAGAGTGTTTTAGCTCCTTATCTTCTTGTGTCAGTTCTGAATTCTAAAGTGCATTTGTCTGCCTGAAGAAGAAACATTAAAATCACATTTATGTTACGAATATTCATGTTACAACTAGCACAACATGCCACGAACTAGTTACATGTTTGCACTACACCATGGTTGCTAGCCATGAAACCGTTTCATTTGGAATGGAGATGGCATTGTACGGTAGTAGAAGGATCTGTGTGAGGATCACAAGCATAGGTAGTGCATGTCAGCATAGGTAATTCATATTTATATAAAAGTAAACAAATGTTAAATAAGGCATTTAAATGCAGTTTTATTTTTCAGGTGGAGGATATGCAATGGTAAGAGGATCCAATAATTTAGCTCTTCATTCTTACTTTAAAAAGAAACGAGGAATAGCAACGGGTATCATGTTAAGTGGAATGGGACTTGGGTCCATTATTATGCCACTTCTGATAACTTTTCTTCTAGAAATGTATAGCGTGCAAGGTACTGTACTTATTTTGGGAGGCTTGTGTTTCAACACAATTGCAGGTTCCTTACTCCTAGAGCCCGTTAATTGGCATGTAAATGCGGAAACAATGTTCGATATACTGGAGAGTGATCTAAAGGAACCTTTTCTTACCAGTAGTGACGAAATGATAAATCAAAATGACAATAGTCAACGGGAAATGAACTCAGGTGCAAACAGTAATGATAAGATGATTGTTAGTGAAATACTAGAAAATGAAGGTTTCAATATGGAACATGTTGCTAGAAAGAAAACAAACCTGCAAGAAAATGGCGCTGAAGCCTTATTACATGCGAGTCCAGAGGAAACCTTGTTGAACATAAACAGAAAGCATGATGAAAATTTGGTCCAAAAATTAGTTGTCCAGGATAACAAAGATAGGAAGATGAAAGATGACAAACAACTCGTATCCATTATAATCTCTTTATTTGATCTTGATCTGCTCAGCAGTCCTATATTTGTCAGTATTTTGATAGGTGTTGTTATAATGACTTTTGCTGAAATAAACTTCAATATGGTGATACCATTTTTACTTTATGAACTTGGACATGATAAAGAAACTGTTGCTATATGCATGTCTGTGATGTCGGGAACAGACATAATCTCAAGATTAGTATCACCCTTTGTGGCTCATCGCTTTAACTGGAAACCACGTATTATGTGTATCACCGGCATCCTTGGAGTGACAATAGCACGTACAGGTAAGTTTTAATTTTAAGTGCTTAGGTGTCTCTTGCAAGTACTTTAGCAGTAAAGCAAGTGTTCACACAACAGTATAAGTATAGTGAATTCAGAATGTAAATATATACAATTAATCTTCGCAAGTTTTGAAAATTTTTGTAAAAGTGAAATTGTTAAAATATATAATGAAGGACAATAAGTACTAGATGCATTCCAAATATTTTTTCAGATGGATGAAGCAGTGACTTCTCTTGTTATAGTCTTTTATGTAGCAGTGACTTTTATTTCATTATTTAACTGGTGCAGTTAAGGTTGCGGAAACGTTCTTTTCCACAGTACATGGATTAACTGAAACTTAGTTGCTAAGTTGTAGGGTATGGTAGTTATGATAAGTGAACGTAGGTAGATATTAACTACTACCAAGGCAATAGAAAGTTATAGCAGTTGAAGTCGTGTTCGAGTATTCTTTAATCTTGTACTAAACGTAACTTTACAAGGTTGGGTGTATCTAAAGTCATCCATTATTAAGAACATTTGTAGAAATCCAATCATCAGTACTTCAAATACAATAGAGGTATATAATCTAAACAGCTCTACTTTATTAGCAGCTACTAATTCTCCAATCCTTAAATACGTCATAGTAGGTTCCTGGATACAATCCTGGAGACCAATTTTATGCAGTTGTATTATCTGTAGAAAAACTCTTCTTATCAAATAGCGTACAGCAAATTTCAAATATACCGCTTCCTTTTACAAACATGATTCCAATATATTTTATCTGAACGCAGACATGAAAATGGTTACGTGTACATCACATCAAAGGGGACGCATCTTACTTACTTAACTACCAATGGAAACATCTCAGAATCATCATTAATTTTTGTGTTATTCAAATAACCCTGAAACAGACATTTTGCTTAAAATGGTGTAAATATCCCACATTGCACTCACCTCTCCTATATGTTAAAAAATAATATCATGCTCATTAACACGACCAACAATAAATGAAATTAATCTGTAACAAATTAACTGAAATGTAAAAAATCATAACACTAGGGTTTATGATATTTTACGTCAAGTTCAAATTCATTCTTGCTTAATGAAATTAAGAATAAATAATAATATTACTCTTAAACAAAACATTGTAAGATCACATAATACATATAGCATATCACAAATAGCTTTTAACGTATTGCAATGTATATGCTGATGAACAATCAATCACAGCAAATCATTCTATATTTCATTGTTTTAGTTCATTTTGCCGTAAGGTATAACCTTTGTTTGTCGGAAAATATTCTATTGTCACATTTTGGCAAAATTCTTTTTAACTTTCGATCCCGCTTGTTAACAGCGGGAATTCTTAGTTGCCGAAGATTAATTCGAATCTCTTATTGTTATAAGAGGTGCTTATCTGTTCTTTCGTATACTTCAGGACAAACAGTCGCGTTGTCATGTTAAGCTTATGTGTTTGAATCTTATCATATTTTTCTAAGTCGAGCAATCGTTCTACATGCACGGTTTGATTGTATGTATATCTTACACGTATTATAATTGTGACAAGACTATATTCAGTTGATCTTAGTCGAAGCTCGATGGATCAATAAACATCAGAATTTATGATACTCATTCTGTACTCAATTTTGTACTTAAGCGATCAATTCGCTTTAGTAATGTTAACGAGCATTAGCAATTGTTTAGTTCGAAGTTATACAGAAACTACTCCTATGATGGGTATGATGGCTACTTCTTTCTTTAGAATAATTTGCTACGTCATTTTCTCATTGATTTATAACCACAGCAAATTATTGATGGCGCAGTTCGATTCTCAAGAATCTATGCGTCCAACGTGGGATTAAAGTGCGACTATTTATCAGTATCTATGAGTTCTAGAGTTAACTTTCTTTCTTAGTGCAAGCATTGTAAATCTTAGTGTCAAATTAGCATCTAATAGTGATTTTAGCTTCCACAGTACCTTCAAGAAGTGTTGATTCTAACAGTATGGCTGTAAATCACATAGGAGGTAAGTAGAAAAATATCAAGATCATGAAATCTTTGGTTTATTGCTATTATCTGGCCTTGCGAGTGTCTTTTGTTATTTGGTAGTTTTTTTGGGGGGGGCCTCATACCAACCCCACCATCTTAGCATGCCTGATGGACATAACGAACTGAAAGTGTTCTCCTCGGAATTGGAGGAGGTCATCCCCATTTACTATCTCCCCGCCTCGATCCCTCCTCGCCATCGAGGCACAGAGTCAGAAGGACCTATTTGCTCAAGATTAGCTTGTAATAGGAGGGTTGGGGATTTATTTCTTAGGCCCAGTTCCCGGTGTGACTAACCTGGGCAATTTCATTTTTCCGCGAGTTGGGAGGATTTATTGCTTTTTTAATTTCCACTTTACAATAGCATGACACTCGAGATGTATTCTTAATCTATTTACAATATTAATTAATGTGAGTTTAACTTATTTCTTATTTAATATGTGAATTTATTTAAGTTTAAGGTTTATTTAGTTTTCTTTTTTCCATTTCCCTTTTATTATTGTATTGTTTTTGTTCTTTTAAGTTCACTTATACAGCATTTTTATTAATTCTCTCATTGTTCGAAGTTTTAACTTTACTTATTCAGTTAAATTTAATAATTAATCGATTTAAATTTGTTTATTTTGCTATATGTTTATCATATCTCATTCCTCGTACCACCTACTACTACCTAAGAAATTCACTATAAAAGAACTTAATGCATAAACATAATGTATTATTAATGTATTTTATACTATATTAAATAGTATAAAACCAATTCTCTATATCAACGGTATTCAAATTACGCCCCATTTACCTAACCTATACCTAACCTATTCTAATACCTAATCTAGCTCATTCATACGTGCACACACACAGACATGTCCACACTAAGTAGGGAGGGGTACCCGTTTGATGTCGACCGCAGGCCGCTAGTAACCTTCTCCCTCCATATCCAGACGGATTGGGGCAGATCCGGCGGAATCTCGGCTTCCTTCTTCCTTCCTCCACACTAGACACTACTTCACTATTCACACACACTTCACTTCTTCTTCTCTTCATTCTTCATCCACTCCGCGCGCGCACAAACTAATCTACTTTACTTAGCTTGCTTTATTTGTATCGCATTTCCAGTCCAAAGCACCAGATTCCGGCTTCCGGCTTGATGTCCATATCTGCGCAGGGAGAAGGTATTTTATACTGTGCATATTGCCCGCACACACACCCGCAACCCGTGAAGAGCAGTGGTCTTTAGGGAGCAGATAGTAAAATGATCCATGACCGTAGATAAGCTAGAAAATCTACAAAGTTCGCATGTTTCATTGGTTGTCCTCATTTCGCTCCTTCAGACCTCCCGCCCCCACCGACTCGCGCACACGCACTAACGATAATATATTCAGGAGTTAATTACCCTATGTACATCTGCTTAAGATGTGTTAGTTACTCATTTAGTTGTTCATCGTTATATTATCTCTGTCTATTCCTTTCAATAAAATTTTTCTTCTAGATACACGAGATTTTAGCTGCCAGTTCATCCACTAGCAGTCTTTTTCTTCGTTAATAATTATATTATCAATTGTCATATCTTTCAATTCTTCTCTCAACTCCACAATACACCCGAGCGGAAATCCTTGAAATTGCTGGTTTTCCGGGCACTCAAAGTCTAAATGCTCAGGTGTTACCTAAACTCCGCATTCACACGCCGGAGAGTCCACCCGTCAGAGTACGTATAATTTTGATCTATACGGTCTATATCCGCTAAGGGAATGGACCGTCCCTTTATCTGGGTTCCAATTCCAGCTAAGTCTCAGCAATATTTCCAATCATTGCGAAAATCCTCCTTGATTTTGTGGTATTATTCCAAACACGCTGCCATTTATCTATAGTTATATCCTTTATTTCTTCTTTTGAGTTCGCAATTTGATTTGGTATTTCCGTTGTTCAAGTTAGATTCCCTTTTTTGCCAACATCTTGCTGCTGTTCGTATTACTTCCAGACTTAGAGGAGGTATTTCCAATATAGTATTTAGAGTGATCTCCGGTGTGGTCCTGTAGGCCCCCGCCATTCTTAATAAAACCGTTCGTTGCACTCTGTTTATTTTGTCTGCTAGGTCTTTCCTCTGCTGTGCGCCCAAACTGTGTGTTTTAATTGCACCTATAATTTGTTTGTTGTACAATTTAATGAGTTTTAGCGGTAGCCTAAATTTAGTATTTGCTAATGTTATTAATTTGTTGCCGATTTTGATTATTTTATTTACAGTATTGTCTACAAGTTCTTGAAAGTTCAGCTTTTTATCTATTGTTATTCCCAAATATTTGATTGATGTTACTCTTTGTAATGGTTTATTATCGTATTTAATAATTGGTAAAGATCATATACTTCGTTTACTCTACAAATATTTTCAATTTATTTGCTTCGTACCATTCCTTTAGTTGATTTGCTATTACCATTGATTTTGCCTCAAGTTCTCTTCTAGAGTTTCCGTCTAATATAATCGCAATATCATCCGCATATGCTATGATCGAATTTACTTCTCCTAGAGCATTTAATTTTTTATACATGGGTCGGTACACATATCCCAAAAGATCGGTTCGCAGAGCGATCCCTGGGGACATTACTAGTTTGGGGTTCTTTCCAGTCTCTCTCCCGGAGCGCTCACAGTTATCGTTCTATGCTTACAATAGTCTCCGAGTAGCCTTATTAGATAAGATGGTATGTCCAATTTCCTCATAATATAGAAGATCGCCGGCCACCATAAGTTGTCGAACTCTCCCCTTATATCCACAAAAGTTGCTATTGCATATTTGCCATCCGTCCTCCTAACGTCATAACAGAACTTGTTGACCGCGTCCTGCGTTGATCTCCCTTTTCTAAAGCCAAACTGGACCTGATCATCCTCCAGTCCAATTCTAGCGGTTTGTAATCTTTTCATCAGTACTTTTTCGAATATTTTTCCGATGACGTTAAAAAGACAGATGGGTCGGTATGATTTTGAGCTTGTTCTTGTTTTCTCAGGGCTCTTCAAAAATACTCTTTCCGCCTTCCCGGAAACTTTCTCTGTTGGAGACATTCAGTGTAAAGGCGTGCCAAATAGGGAGTCCAGAGGTCACTTTTATTTTTATAGATCTCTGGCTTGATATTATCAGGGCCCGGGCTTTCTTATTTTTAAGTACTCTAATAGCCCAGTCCACTTCATAATTATGAATAATTTCCTGCTCTTGCCTCGTCGTTTTTTTTTATTGTTTCAAAATTTTCATTCTTTTCCATCCTTGTTCTTTTATTTACAACTGTTTCCGTCCTTTCTTCATCTTTCGGGATCAGTTCTTCCAACAGTAATGTTGACGACTCCCTCTACGTGGTAGTATGTGAACCATCAGGTCTTTTAACTGTCGCGATAGCAGGTGTTGTTTTACCATAATTATTTTATAGGGAGTCCCCCAGGCATACACTGTTAAATTTGTTTCTATAAATTTCTCCCAAGTTTCCTTCTTTTTAGACTATTTTTTACTTTTAAGTACTTTTTGCCTGTTGATATTCTAATAATTTGGGTCTTCTTAGCTCCGGGTCCCTGATAACTTTTTCTTCTTGCCCTTGTTATTCTTTTTAGCCTGCTCAATTTTTCTCACTAAAAGGGAGAGGTTATATGTCCGCTTCGGGCTCCTTTCGGTGGAAGCGCCTCTCCGATTGCTCCCATTGTGTTTTCTTCTATTGCGCCTGCCAACCTATCCAGGGCAGCGTTCTGTGCTGTTCGTTCATTAGGTTCAATGTCAAAGTTAATTGCATTATGATCACTACAGGTCACACCGTCCAGAACGCACCAATTTATTACGTTGTATGCTGCATTTGAACTCGTCAAGGTGACATCTATATTTGATTCCGCCCCAGCTCGGTTACTAAATGTAGGCGGCTCTCCATCCTTATTCAGAACTATTAAATTGTGTGTTGCTATGAGATCCTCCAATAGTTCTCCTCGTCTTCTGTCTCTATCTCTAGCGATGTCGCTGTGCCAAAGTTCGGATTTAGCATTTGAATCTAACATTATTATAATTTTGCGACCTGGATATTCCTCTATAATTCCTTCCAGTCTTGCTATTTATTGTTCAATTCCATGGTGGAATTGCAAATACATACATATAAGGATATACCTATCCGTTCCCGTTAATATCTCAGCACACGCAGTCCACCGATCCCAATATTGGGAGAGTTAAAAAATCTAAAAATCTTCATTAAAAATAATTATGCAAGCTTTAGGATTATCCCCTACAGATACAATTTGTGCTGAAGGAGAGAAATTTTGAATTTGCCATATTTAAAATATGATTCTTGGATGCACAGTAGATCTACGTTTAATTCTTCTGAAATTCTGCGCAATTCGTTGCCAACCAGTCTTGACCCCTGTGCATTGATCTGCAGCACAGAGCACCGTCCGGGATGGATTTTTACCTTGATTATCTTGTGTGCACATAGCATCATGGCCAATCCTCCTGACAGTCAAAAACCCCTCTGCCTTGCGCCCTAACTAGATCTCTATAAACCTCATTTAAATTTCGTCCTTCTTGCTTAAATTTAGTCCCTGGGTTCGGTTTTCAGGTTATTTCTTTTTAGGATGATTCTATCCTCAGCGTTGGGTATTGGAAAGGTTATGTTTCCACCGTCTGCGTGAAGCTTTCTCACCAAGTGTCTTAACGCAGTTGATAGGATTTATGGTTCCTCCAAGGCTGTGAGTTTGTATAAATTTTCTTCTATTTCGTAATTCCATACTACATTTTCCCGGATTTACTTTTATTGCTTGTCATCCTACTATTTTCTTCTCCAATTTCTTCAATATAGCTCTCTTTATCTTCTATTTCTTCATTAAACAATTCTCTTACTTTTATTTTTTGAATTAAGTCTCTATTTGACTCTCTGCCTTCTTCAGTTCCTTTTAACTAATCTTCTTCGATAATATATTATCAAGGTTTGTCTTCTCTTTTGGAATAAGCTTGGAAAACCAATCCCTCCACCTCTTTTTCTTCTCTGTTCGTGTGTTTGAGTTCGCTGTTTGTATTTAATATACTTCCTTGCAATTACATATCTTCTTATATTTATCCGTTTGTTTTCTCTAAATTCTATCAATCTTCTCCTGTCCCTCCTACGTTGTGATGAAGATTTCGTTTTGTTTTAATACCTGTTTTATATCTCTTCCATCTTCTTTTTTATCGGTTTTACTTGTGGCTCGCTTTCTTCTACTGTATCTATGTCTATGTCGCTTTCATCCATAGTGTCTGACTCCAAGTCTGATAGGTTTATGATTATTTTATGTCTTTTTTTTTAAATATTTTCCTCTTTTCCTTGACACTTGGATTTATACAAGATACTAAATTTCCCTCCTCACTTGCAATCATTTTTTTCATCAATTGTTTTTCATTCAAATACATTTTAAAGATTACGTTGTTATCTTCATTTTCGTTATAATCTGCAAATTTGGTCAAGACAATGTCAGGTGCATGGTGCTAGAAGCCCATACCGATCGCTGGAACGTTAACTTCAATTTTAATTTTGGGCTTTATTGCTTGAAAATTTTAAAGATGTCCTCTAAATCATGTGAGAAGTTTCCTTGGATGAATGTGCGTGTATGAACTTACATCCGTATTAATTGGTTGAATATTATAAATTTGATTCATCTTCTTTACTTCTATTGTTACTTCTTTCATCTCTGTTAATTCAAATTAAATATGAGTTTCGGCAACTAATTTGGTAAAGCCTCTAGGAAAAGGCATAATTTTCGGGTTAATGAAATGTAAAATCACATGACATGGTTCCTCCAAATTCAAATTATCTTCAGTTATAGTGAGTGAATTTACCCATATTATTCATTTCCCCAACCTCTTCAAGCCAATTTATAAATTCCGATTCCGCAATTTTATCTACCATAACATCTCCTTAATCCAACAAGTTTCCCGCAATTTATTTACTAATGCGTCTTTATCCATAATTGTTTCTGCTTATGGTCCTCGTTAACATATTCTGATTTGTTGGTCACACTTTAATATCCTCAGTTTTCCATTTCTTTTTCCAAGTTTACACGGAATACATTTCCTTGGTTCGCTTTTCTTGGGCACGCTTCTTTTTGTGCTCCTCTTCTCCGCAATGGGAGCAGACTTCATTTCCATTGCATTACCTGGTGATGTTCCCCAGGTCACCGCATTTGTAACAGCGCGTAACTGTTAGTCTTTTGCTGCATGACTTATGTAGTTGATATAATTCTCGGTCTTTCTAACAGAATTGTTCGAATTTCCGGCATCACCTCGAGCACAAAGTGGCAAAAACCCTCCTTGCTTTCGGGTCGGTTCGAAACTTAACCTTTGTTTCTCTTAGTCCTGTAGCTACCTGTTTCTCATCTTCGATATTCGTATTGATCACCTTACGAACAATCTCTTTATCAGTCAACTCCGATTCTACATTGTATATTATTAACTGAGGAATTCATTTTTCTTGATTCAATCTGAAAATTTTCTTTTACTGCCTACTTATTGATTATCCTATTAATATCCACCTCTAATTTTGCCTGGATGACCATCGTGTTCTTCCCCGTATACAAGGTGGCTCTTTATATTTTTCTGGGTTTATTACCTCAATCTACCTGCTCTTCAATTGCGATAGCGTTTCCCCTGCTTTGACTTGACGTAGTTTCTCCTTCTTTATCACTTCAGCAGTCCTCTGTTCACGCCCCGGTACCATCGGTTCTTAACCGCTTCCGCAAAAGTTGCTTGTTGTGTCCCAATCTGTCAATTAATGTTTGCTCTTTTTAGATTAGGTCATTTATTCTATCATTCAGTTGTATTATGCTTCGTTCTTTTCCCTTTGCTTTTTCCATTTCACTTATTGCTCTAATTCGAGTATCCGCACTCACCGCTGTTCATGCAATGATGTATCCTTCTTTTTCCTCCATTCATCTCCGTAGAGAATTATTCTCTTCTTCAATTCTCTCAGTTCTTCCCTGGATTCTTGCGACTTTCCTCCTTTTGGAGTTCCTGTTCTTCCCTCAATCTTCTAATCTCATTTTCCAAATAGTCAATGTATTGTTTCAAGTCATCTTCTCCTGATCCAATGTTTGTGGTTGTGCACTTTCCAATATTTCTTCCAATTTAGTCTGTTCTATTTTCTGCTTCTTTTCCTCAATTTTCATGTTTTCATCCATCTTCTCCTTATATTCATAGTACTTTTTCTCCCACTCCATCAATCTTCCTTAAAAAACACCACTTTGTTAAGCCATCTTGTTAGCACATGTTTTACTTTACGAATTGGCTCCTTTCCAATCTTCAGCTTCTGAAGCATTCTTTCTATCTCGTCGACTGCTTGAGACACACAATTTGCCTTTCCTCTAGTTCTCCCTCAGTATTAGTGCTTTTCTCGTCTTCTACCTTCTCGTCTTCTTTGCAACTTCACCATCCCCATCTGCCGGTGAATGCTGCGTTCTCTTCCTTCCTTTTTCTACCAGAATCTGAATAATATTAAGTTCCTCTAAAGAGTCCTGCTTGAATGGTGTTTTATCCAACGGAGCACGTTGTTTTGCTTCTTCTCGTTTCCTCTTTTCACAGATGTTTCCGCCTCCAGTTTTCTGCGCTCTATTTCTTTTCTTTTCTTTTTTAGCTTCTCTTGCTGTCTTAATATCTCTTCGGACAGGTTATAGCTGCTAAACCCCTGAGTTGTTCTTTGTTCCTTTGGTTTTTCTTTAGATTTATCTCTGCTCTTATTCTTATTCGACATTTCGGTACAAAAAGATAATTCTCCACAGGAAAAACACGTCAACAAACACACTCGTCAACAGTCACACACGCACCGTTACACAATCAAGTGTTCACTCACTCGCGAATCGCCCAAAGCACTACAATACTTAGTAGACCAAACGAATGACATCCCCAGGATCGCAAGTCCGGGCACGGAACCTCCCGGAAAAAAGAAAATATATTTTTTGACATCTCATGGAATGATAATGATGAAATTAAATGAAAGATGGTTGAATTTTATGAAAAATGAAAAATGCTTTTTTGTGATGAATGATAGGAAAAATGAAGAATGTCAAAGAGGATTGAGGATGATGAAATTTGATGAAAAAATGCGTTGATTTTGAGATGTCAAAATCTTTTACGTGGTGGGAGTAGGGGTCAACACCCACCCCTTTGTGAGGTCATTACTTTCTCAAAATATCATGGACCCATCCCAATCGGCCCCGGAAATATAGGCCTATTAGCCCATCATTTTATCCGTCTATATCGCTCTAAGAACTTAAAATATCTCAGTATAATTATATCACTTAAAAAACACTTAGCAAAATCGTTTAGTTATTTGTTTTCAAGAATCCATTTCAAAACCGTTTAAGGCGTAATTATTTCTTAATATCCTTCAATCGGAGAGCTATTAATTAATAGTTTTTGGCGGGAAAGCTAAAGTTCGCGAAGTATCAGGACAATACCTCCTATAATTTTATATTCTCCTGGTACAAGAGGACTTCTTAAATGCCTGTAGCACCGTTATTTCGAGACCTGTATGTTTTAGGGTCCGCTCACTTGATTGGAGCTATGAATTTTGCACCACAGCAGCCCGTTCTTCCAAAAATTGAGGTGTAGTGTGGTCTATTTCTCTTCCACCTCACCAGAACATCCTGAGTGTACTTAGATGTTTTCCCCACTATTTTTTCATTCAGGTGACTCAGTTCCACCACTCGGTTAGCTCCCCAAACACCGTTGCCTGGCAACCAACTCCCGATTTTATGCTCACGACCTTTCATTTTTTGCCTAGGAACAGTAGTAAGGCATACAGAGTTTTCAAGGTCACGCACCGGAAGAGTATTGACCACCAACACGGTGATGTGGCTCACACGTACAATGTCTTCCAATACTCCTAATATATAAGATACATTGCAAACTTCTAATCTTTATTATTCAATAAGAAAATATCACATGCTAATGAGACTTTCACAAGTTACTGTTTAAAACAATTAGAAAAACATTCTCTACTCACTCTAATTTTTTTCACGTTTCTCCGAGATATTTAGGGTCCTCCCTGGGAGCGATGCATACACGTATCTTCTCACTATAAGAACCACAACTTAAGTCCTGTTATTTGGTAGTATTGCTATAGGTGTTAGTCAGGTACCCAAGTACTTTCGTTGAAATCGAACGAATTGTAGGAGAGATATAGCATATTTTAGTGGTGCCGCCCACTCCCCAGCTCTTAACCGCCATGTTGTACTGTTGCCGCCCACCGTTCGCCATGGTACTGCAACCGATGATACGGCCCCGTGTCGATCGCGAAGCGTAAGACACGATGTGAAGCGCCCAAACCATTTGCAATGTCGTACAACGCGACGCGATATATTATATTTGAATTCTTCATTTTT
Source organism: Lepisma saccharinum (assembly GCA_022664845.1). Lineage (NCBI taxonomy): Eukaryota > Metazoa > Arthropoda > Insecta > Zygentoma > Lepismatidae > Lepisma > Lepisma saccharinum. The sequence continues at coordinate 17,027 of JAGDQP010014742.1, read as the reverse complement.
TTTACAGTGTGCGTCACTTTACAGACTTGTGGATGAAGATCATAGTTTGAGATCGCCATAGAAATTAGATGTATTCATTTGGGATTATAGATAACTGATAAAATTAGTAATTTTTAATGTGATAACTTTTTTCAGTCTACACGATATTAGTGTTAATTAGATACTAAGACATAATTTGAGATTTCTCGCTTAAGTTGAACGCATATGTTTCCTCTTTAATGTGTTACTTTGGAATCATCAGGCTATATGTTTTACTATATGGAAGGTACTAAGGAACGATTTCGATCGTGAATATTCTATATTTTGTTAACCAGTAGAATCGCCTTGTTTAGCTGAAGCTTAAGAATTGCGATTGCCTAACATTTTTGCGCCTTTTATTGTAACGAATAGAAAAGAGTGGTCTCAAACACACGCTTCCAGATGTTAATGGAAATTTGAGTTTTCTAGCTGCCTATATTGGTTGTAACCTGGAAAATGGTGTTCCCGTTTATATATTGTTTGTATTAAAGTCTTTTTTCGGACGACCTGTAATAAAATGTAACCATATTATTATTATTATTATTGTAACATGAGTGTTGTTAAGAAAAGAACCGCGAAGAGGTTTAGTTTGGCTGTTTAGAAAATTTAAGGTACTGCGCTCATTTTGACTAGGGCCTTGATAGTTGATTGTTTATTGCAAGCAAGTTGTTATGAGAAGAGCAAGAAAAGGAATAAACAGA
>JAGDQP010014742.1:0-11308 GCA_022664845.1 Lepisma saccharinum | reverse complement strand
ATATATATATATATATATATATATCAACATTCTTTCCAAATTACATGATGATGATTATAACACACAGCTTACAAATACACTCGACTTGGGAGATCTCCATGGATACATGTCATACATTCGATTACATCGGAATTCAATTACATCAGTTTTTACATCGAAATTTACACATACGAGGTACTTGGAATTACTACGTACACACAATGTAATACTAATGTTACATTGTGTGTGTGTAAATACTCGTGCTGACTACGATGTTACAATTTAGTCAACATTTCTTTTCTCTCTATACTTCTTAGTTTGATCAATATGTACTTTATGCTTTTCATTGACATTCGTTTCCCTGTACACAAGGAAATTATTTGGGGTGAGAAACTTCTCGATTATGAATGGACCTCCATACTGATATGCTATAGAAGGAGTAAAACGATCTTTCAGGCTGGCCTTTAGTTTACGCTTAACTAATAACTTATCGTTAATAGCGGTAGTTTCTTGGGCTTGGCCCAAGTATTTTCCATATTTTTTGAGCCTTTACCCAGATGTTCGAGTCCAGATTTTCTCTCTTAATAACGTCAACTTTCCACAGGATATCGAGAGGATCATTTACGTTTTATTTGTACTCCAGATCGAATGCTGACTTATTCGTTGCACTTGATACTGCATTGTTTATAGAAAATTCAATTGTGCTTAAATGCTTGGACCAGCTGCTCTGTTCTTGATTGCAGTAAACGCTAACACCCTGAAGGAACAGCGAAACATACCATTCACTCAAGTTTCTCTGTCCCTGAAACGACGATATTCTAATATACCCTAAATTAAGGCGAAACAAAAATGAATGTTCCAGAGGTGAAAATACTTCCATTATGCTGGATATAGCCGCAGGGCACCTTTGATTTAATTAGCTTAATTAGTTTGTCTATTACCAGCTCACTGGGGAGATTTCGCAACGGTTCAAGTTAAGTCCGCCTACTGAACCCATCGTCTACAATAAGACAACGTAGACTTGGTTCGATCGAGGTAAATGACCGATTGTATTAATGTACCATACTCCATTTACCTCGCAAAAAACTTACGAACATCCCTTGACGTTTTCTATTTGCTGTTTTCGCCAATTGACAGGTTTGGCATGTATAAAACGTAATTACTGATGTCAACTGCCATGCTATCCCACCTTTGCACCTATACAACGAAAGGTTCCCAAATACGCTTGATGATTCACCAAATCTGAATCATGATAAAACTGGATGATGTGTTTGACTAGCTCTTTCGGTAAACATATTTTAAGGGATTTACGTGAGCTCTTGTTTGCTTTCAGAGAATAACTTTTACAGTTTTATAATCTGGTACATTACTATTACGCTCTATATTACTAATATATCACCTAGTTTTATATCCTTCCTCTGATACTCCTGAATAGAAGCCTCTGCGCATGGCAATTCCACATCTTATTGGGAATCATATTTTATTTCCTGTGCTCATTTTGTAGGCGATTACCTTCGAGCTCAAACTCGAAAGGATTATACATTCTACATGTAATATCTGCACATACATTTCTGCGACTGGGTACATATTCAATTTGAAATTAAATGCATGGAGTCTTTCTAGAAAGGTACCATGTCTCTTGAAATGTTTGGAGTTTCGAAGACTCGACACAAATGAAAGATTGTCTACGTTTAGTTCGGACTTATTAAAGAGATAATACTTGAAAGGTTCACAGGTTTCTACCGCCGCTCTAAGCTCCAGGATATAGATGCTCTGGTTAAGGTCTTCTTCCTTCAGACGGCGAGAAAAATACACTACTGGCCTGAAGTCACCTTTTGTCCTTATGTAATACACATCCCACAAATCTCCATTTCGAAGAATCAATATACATGTTGAAGGGTTTGGAGTAGTCGGGCCGCTTGAGAATAGTGTATGTTTTGAACAATTTCTTTATTTTATGAAAGGCCTCAGTACAACTTCGATTCCAAACAAATTAAGCTCGAGGCTTCACAAGGCATTAAGAAGTGCTAATGCTGCCTGATACCCTGGTACAAATTTACTTATGAATCCAATCTTGTCTGAAAGGCGCAGTATGCCCATTTTGGCCTTCGGCGGAGGAATATCCATTATCGTTTGAAGCCTATCTTCATCAATTTCTATATTACCATGTCGTATGGAAAAACCTAGGGATTTGATCTTCTTTCTCAAGAACACTGACTTTCTTTAGGTTAAAGGTAATTCCCCATCCCCTTCAAAATATCTAACACCTGCGTTACGTTTATCATCTTCTATGTCTCGTGAGACGCAAAGTATATCGTCGAAGAAATACGTCACTCCTTCGTTTCGCAGGTCATAAAACATCTCTAACATCATTTCAGAGGGAGCAAAAAACCTACGGAAAGGCCAAAAGGACAATACTTAAACTGGTATTATCCGCGGAGGGTTACGAACGAAGTGTACTTTCTCGACTGTTCACTAATTTGGGGATGTAGGTACGTGTGATTTACATCAATTACTGAATAGATAGTACCTTCACTAAGGTACAAAAGAACATCCTGCATGTTTGGGATAGGCTGTACTGTATGTAAAACCCTCTTGTTGACTTCTGTGAAATTGATAACTGGCCAAATTTTGTTCTTTGATTTTACCATGCAACAGGGTGAACCCCAACTTCTTTAGCTTTTCTCTACTCTGCCATGCCTTATCTAATCGACCAGTATGGGATCGAACGCGTGCCTGTCTGCCCTAGTCAAAGGAAATGGTTTGAGTCTGGGGTCCTTCTGACACTTTCGAATCTATTTTATAATCGCGCACTCTTCCGGGCTTATCAGTGAAAACATCACTGAATCATGTACTAACCTTTCAACAAATCTGTTTAATATGGTCAATCTTTAGTGAGCTTGGATCCACGGGGCAGCTGATCTCGATGAAGTTGAATCCTCTCCATTCATAGCTGATTTTGATTCGAAATGACCAGGATGATCCATTCTGTAGTCTGACGGTGAATAAATGCTTTCTTCTTCTTCTTTCTGTTGCGCTTGAGACACGTTGACCATTAGAGCTCTAGAAGTGTCACTCCTAGTTCTGGGTACAAACCAACTCGTCACAGGATCTCACCTGAAATTATGGAGAGCAATAGATCTGTTTGGGAAAAGGAAAGAAAATTCCTTTAGCAAACATTAACTTGATATCTATTGTTCAATAGGAAAATGTTCTGGTTGGGAGGTTAGCACTTGTTACGGTCCATACAATCTATTCCGATGATAATATCTGTTTTCGACTGGTTAGAAATTTACACTTTGTGGTAACACTTTATTTTGCCGAACGTGATGGGGGGAAAACACATTTGGTAAGCACAATTTTTATATTCTCTACACCATACGCCTTGAAGTAACCTTTTCGATATTTGAGTTCCAAAGCAGCTTCAAAGCTTTTCCCGTTTATCAGAACAGTAGTGAATGCAACAATGGAGGTTTTCACTTTCTGCTACTTTGGGTTTTGAAATTTGGTTCTTAGCACACGCCTTTCTTTCACCATGAATTGGATTCAAAGCGGAAAACTGAGGCCTATTAGTTTCACTTTGTTTTCGACGAACTGCTTGCCGAGGGAGGAATCGCTGTTTAGATTAATATATTTTTTCTGGATACTATTTTGAACACAATTGTAGTACATCACGAAATGAGTCATGTATATTACTTGTATTTATTTGAGACAGGTTTTCATGCACATTTTGCAACTCACTTCCTCCTACATATTCTTTGACCTCGGTTTGGTGATTACATTTAGATAGATCGCCTATATCATAAACCTGTTGCCCACCGAGCACTCTTTCTGCTAACTATGCTAAAACTAGTAAATCGATATTTTCGTCAACATGATCTGGCGTAATGCAGCCGCCTGTATGAATACCTATCGAATCTTATATGTGATCTCATGACTGGTAAGCGATTCATGATACTAAAAAATACGTACATATTGAATAGTAGACATAAAATAAATCGAATTCTACTAGCGCTGAATACTCGTAGTCAAATTTGAACACGGCGATTGCCTGGTGGTGGTACACCTCATCACGACACATACGAAGTAACACAAATTTACTAAACTGGTATTATAGATCGAAAGATTATTTGATTCAAGATTACAACGCCTCAAATAAATAGTCAAATACCTTAACCCTGCTAATCTTCACATTACCTACTCCTAGCGAGAGCAAGAGCAGAATTTCTGAATAATTATACATAATACAGCGCTCTTGCCTGACGAGCCTATACATGAGTACTGTTGTTAAGAAAGTTCATATATAACTGGATTTGACATGTGTGCAGAACAAACCCCCACACAATTAGGATTCCATAACTGGGAATTAGTTCCGAGTGTAAACACACCATGGGCACCGGTTGGTCTCCCGGTTGGGCAACATATTCTGAAATTAAGGTACCAGTTCACCTTCCCTTACGGGTTATCAGAATAAATTGTACAATCGAGAAATAACCTCAGATAACCACACCATAGAGGAAGGACCTGTCTTAGCAGACCCCATAATAATTGCTCACGCTTAGGAATATAGGTTCTATTCTACGGATAATGTGGACGCAAAATGCATTGATTGAATTTTAAATAAAAACAAATATAATGTGCCATTAAAAAAGGAAGTGATACATGAATCATACAACACTTAGTTGAAGCTCATAGACTTCCGTAACGATGACATCACGCACTTTCTTAGTCTTGAACAAAAGCTACTTGGTTTGAACAAAAATTATTTTGTAGCTACTTTTTCTCACACAATAAGTACATTCACTTACGAAGCCAACTACGCAGAAGAAATAATCTATATGCGCATAATGAAATAACACACTCTGAAAAACTAACAACAATTCCACTTAATAGAAATTATGTAATTTCTCCAAAAATACCTCTATACATCAAGCAATCCGCTCTTGGGAATATGCAATTAAATACTTAAGCAAAAAGAATTGAAACTGAATGAACCTAAACCATGCGTTCGATGAGTACACGTAACAGCGGCTGCCAAACAGCCGCCACGTGGTCGCGAAGAAGGTTCAAGCACGCTCCTGCCGGTCACCCAAAATGTTTCCGATCGAATCAAAAATACTATTATTTCAAGTGGTTAGAGTCACGTTATAAAAACAAGTAAAATTATAAACATGTTAAAATAAAATTAAAGCTACAATTAGCCCTTTTCCACAATTACAAATAATATTTATTTAAAAGGAAACGACGTTTGTTAACAGTGAAATGATTGTCTTCCTAAAAGAATATTACATCAAAACAATTCCAATACAACCACGAGAATTCATAATGGTTCCAGTCAAATAGGAACATTACAACAGACAAGTTCTAAGCAACATGAGAAACCGTGGTCATTCCAATTCACAAATGGGAAAAGTAACATTACAAAACAATAGCAGATGGACAGGTTATGAACAATCATTTCAGACAAAATAAAAGAAGTATTTTTTTATCTTTCAGCACTTGAGAATTTAGAGCACAGTAGTACAAATGTTTCTATGACATCATTGCGTGAAGACCAACACGCGTGGGATACAAGAGAAGTAGGTGAATCCATGAGTAATAAATGTTTAATAAGTGATCAGTGATATGAGTGGATTACAATAATAAAAGGACAATTTACAGTTACCTCATTCTTTCTGATACCAACTCCTTTCTTATTTCGAAATACACTATGTGTCAAGGCACTTGACAACTTCTTCCCAAATTCCATTCTAACTAACAAATATAATTTCTATCTGTATGAGAAACCAAGGACTCTTCAACTTCCAGAAGACAAGATATTACGAAACATTTTCTATCCCATCCTTGACTACAACAATACCTGAGAAATGAACTCAATTAGGAACATTATAAAACCATATAAAACTTAGTATCTTGAGGCCAGTCTTGACTCTTTCATCAACCAGTCAATATCGTCAAACGTGTTCCGTCTTAAATAACCGTTTTGACTTTGCGTTATAAATCAAACTTGAACTTCTAAGTGTGTTGAATGACAGGCATTTCTAATATAAACTGTAGTAGACATATCGTTCATCGCAAAATGAAGAAAAGGAAAATACATTTTAGCGCAATGTGGCAAGATTCGTCGCAGTACCGAGTTAAAAATCTAAAGAGACATGACTCTTACATAAGTGATTATCTCGGTCTTCGTCCCGTGAAAAGTAGACAGTGGTTTGAAAGAGACATCATATTGCTGTAATAACGGGTATGTGCAAGGTCCGTTTTCAGTTCAGTTACTCAAGACCACTCTAATTTAATTTAGTAGAAAAGATCGTTTCATAGAATACTTTTACGTTTGCTCATATTCATTAATCAATTAGTAGAATATTCCAAGTTTTCATATATTCCATATTATTATTTTATTATTCAATTATATCATTGTTATTCGTTATTATTTCGTTATATTAAATAAACAGTAAAATACAGCTTAGTTTCCGTTCATTATCCAGATCTGAACAGCATCCTCTAGTTAGTAGGAAAAGTTCTATTTTCCATGTGTATTATAGGCTACAGGTAAGCTTCTGTGTTCACATAAATGTAAAAGAAGTGTACAAGTAGTGATCTTGTTCGCAAGGACGACAGATGTTGACCCCAACCGAGCTACGCCCGAATTCACCAAAAACACCATAAACGCCATAAAACCAGTAAATAACAAACGCGAAAAGATGGTGTTTTACACCTCAAACTTGGTGTTGTCGACAGTTAAACAATAAATTGAATAACGCTTATATTAGAACTCGTAGAATACGATATGAATACCCCTAGATTTCCTATCCTTGAGAAAATAGTCTTCAAAGTTCTCAACAACCACGTGGTCACAAATTTACTCACATACGAAAATATTCTAAGCAAATTGCACAAAATCTCAATGCTACTCTATACTCCTTCGTATTCAATTACGACGACTTTACTGATAGTACACTCGTAACAATTTATACAACTCACGCAGAAAACTATAAAAATAAAAACACTGAAGAAAAATAACACGTCACTGAAATAGAAATACGTAATAATTTGCATTAATGAAACACGATACTCGAATTCCTATACGAATTTCCGATGCTCAGATACTTACTACGGATACTCGAAAATACTTTCGTACAACTCAAGAAAAAATCAAACTTACCGTCGTAGTAAGTAGTAGACACATTTATCGACGTCGAATATGGGATGCAGAAATGACGTTGCCAAATACCATAGTAATAGTGCAAATTTCTCAATAGTGATTGCATGGTTATTATGCAGTATCCTTACGTACATGAGGAAATATTCCCATCACAAAGACTAACGGACCTAACTTTTCAAAATGTCGAGTAGCAGCATTTACATATATGCTCTACCTCATAGCTCAAATCCAGTTATAAAGTCGTGATGGCTGACCTCGAGCATCAACGGCTTTAGTACTGGTTAATGCCGTGAAGCGGCTCCACTGTATCAAGTAGTATAGTACTTCTATTTTCCCAACTGATACACTTTACAAAATTGCCGTCGCAAATGAAAAATAATCAAAATTAAACATAGAACATTTTTGGGGGAACGAAACTCATAATTTTCTTTGCAATGAACCCTCCTGAAGTTCCTCTAAATTGTTTGGCGAGAAAACTCTCAGTTCCTATCTCTTTCTCTAAAACAGTCTTGACACCTTCAAATTGCTCTCACAAACGCTGCCGCAGAGACGTTGTCTTCAATTTATTCTTGGCACTCTACCCGCCTATGATCTACTCTCAGCCCATCAAAATGTGTTCGGTCCAACTTTGATTTTTTAAAATTAGAATCCCCATTTTTTATTGCAGATTCTCTATCTACGGAAAAAAAATTAGAATATGTCGTGCTAAAAGCTGTAAGATCTGAGTCCTGGGCCCTACAGGACCGTATGGGCTAGGCAATGAAAATGTGTGTGGTTCTTTGTGGAACCCAACTTTGATCTTTTAAATGAGAATCCCCAGTTTTATTGCCGATTCTGTATATGCGGTTAAAATAAATCAGAATATGTCCTGCTCATAACTGTAGGATATGAGTTCTGGGTCCTACATGGCCGGAAGGCAGATTAATGGTGAAAAGGGCTAAAAGTTCCGGAAATGCTAAATATCTCTGTTAGAATGCGTTTCTTCTGCATGGAGGTTCATTTTAAAATACATCAATCTCAGGACAGTAGAATGTACGTTTAACCGTCTACTACTATTATTCACATTTCATAATTAATAATCCATTATATATATATAAAATAATCATTTGCTCTCCGATAGTCATTTGCTCCGCTTGCCAATTCTAACATATTCTAAATATTTGTAGAAGCAATTTATCTTATTGATTTTTTACCAAATCGTACGAGTGCTCCAATTTGAATTTATTCTAAGTCTTTTAGGTAACTATGAATCAGGCTATATGGATGATGATGGGATGAATTGGTAGAATGAAGAAAGTGGGAGGAAACGGGAGCACTCCTAGAAAACCCACGCGCACGGTGTTTGTCCACCACAAATCCCATATGAGTAGAGATCGATCCGACGAACTTTAGCACCAGAGGTGATCTCTTACCAACTGAGCAACCGCGGCCCCATACAATGTTCGATTTGCCGGTGGGAATACAGGGGATTTTTTCCAGTGCGTGAGAATTTCACCCAGATTTTGAGTATAATCCCAATAAGGGATATAATCTTTGTATTTTCACCGGAAAGATAGTATGTTGAAGCTTGTAGGCATCCACTAGTTTTAGAATTCCCCTTCGTAATTTATAACAAATCAAACACTGCGTGAACACTATGGAACAACAGGAACGGAGTAAACGGATGGTGCTGCCACCATAGGAAAAGTTTGACAGTGATAAAGAACTTTTACATGAGCGATAAGAAAGAAAAGAAGCTCTAATATTTTGCTGCATTTTCGATAGATTCTACGAAATTACAAGAAAATCAGAGAAGTGGCTAATATATTTTGAAAGAACCGTCCGTCAGATGACTGATAATTTTCTGAAACATTTGTCTGTTTCAGTTAAAAAAAGAAACGCATTCTAACTGACATATTTAACCGTTCCGGAACTTTTAACACTTCTCACCATTGTCTACTTTTCTCCCCACAAAGGGTCCCACACATTTTCATTGGCTAGCCCATCCGGTAGCTCTGTTAATTTTCTGAATTGTGTCTCTTTCAAATAACAAAAACCGATTCCAACCGAGATATTTTGCCGTCCCGGAACCTTTAACACTTCTCACCATTAATCTATTTTCCGATCCTGTGGGGCTCAGGACCCACATCGTACAGTTTTTAGCAGGATATGTTCTAATTTAGTTTTCTTGGTAGATACAGAATCTGCAATAAAAGATAGGGATTCCAATTAAAAAATCAAAGTTGGGTCCCATGGGGCACATTTTGAAGGGCTAGCCATCCGTTAGCTCTGTTGATTCACTGCAAATTTTGTCGCTTTCAAGTTTTCAAAAAACGCATTCTAACCGAGATATTTAGCAGTTCGGGAACTCTGACAAGCACTGTATAAGAGACAGCGTCCAAATTTTATCCTTTTATTCAAAGACCTTGCACTACAAAATGGCAGCTAATTTTTTGTGTGGTAATCTCTTTGTGGCTGACCTACCTGTGTCGAAATTGGAAATAAGGTTTCGGGGTGATCTTAGTGACCCTTTCCTTGTTAGGAATAAATCAAGAGTAGGAGATACAATGAAGTTAAGATAGTGATCGCTACAGTGTTTCCCAACCTGGGGTCTGCGGACCTCCAGGGGTCAGCCACAAGCATGTGAGGGGCCGCAATAATTAAACGTAACGAGACTTCACTTCCCGATATTTATATCATAATATACAAATTTCATTTTATAAAACAATTTGAAAACACCATATTGTTTACCAAGAAAGAAAAGTTAAAATCGGACTTAAAAAAAGAAAACAATGCATTAAACGAAGTGAATGAACTACACCATTTCATGACCGGATATGACCATCTATCCTTAAGTTGGATTTTCAATAGACGCTTGAACTAAAAAGAAAAGGAACAGTTAACTTCAGAATTCTGTGTCAGCCTGTAGGAAAAGTGGATAGGTGGCTTAAATTGGTCTCAGTAAAACATGCGTTACCAACGTTTAGTGAAGCTAAAAACATGATAGTAAGCCTGTGTGGTCATGTAGCAAAAATTATAATGTTGTGCCCAAGAAGTTCCGTAAAAATTTAGAATTGGGATTTCAGTGATTGAACGAGATGGTGATCAGAAACCACTGTGTGTTATTTGCGGTGAGGTGCTATCGAATGATTCCACGGTACCTTCGAAATTACGTGGATGTTTTGAAACAAAGCACAGTGCTTCAATGAACAAACCTATTGATTAAACTAGCAGAACTTACCAATTATAAAATGTAATTAAAGACGTTGTGTCAGGATCAAATATGAAAAGTCTGTTTTAGCTTCATACGAAGTATCTCTACTGATCGCGAAAAAGAGACAGTCTCATATAATTTGGTAAAGACTTATTTTCTCCGGGAAGAAAGGCAATGACTTGCAATTTGTTTGGAGAAAAACATTCAAAAGAACTTTCATTAGTGTCTCTCTGGAACGACACTGTGAATCCACGAAAAACATAAAGAACACATTGATAAAACGTTTGAGTTCCAGAGACAATTTTTAATTACAATTGTATAAAAGAACTGATATTTCGACAAATCCAAATTTGGTTTGATATGAATACAGCAACCAAGTTCATGAAAATACAACACTTTTTTTGTGAAACACTGCCGTTACATACAACACTCCAGAGACCTTGTTTAACATTCTTAACAATTTGTAAGAGGTCCCTCTGACACGTCTTCTTAAGTACGTCTTTAACGTTACTTTTCACTACAACAGCAATTATACATGAAATGTTGCAGCTGTGCGGCCGTAAGCTTTTGGAACTCACTTACATAACTTCTCTTCTTCTTAGGGTCGCATAGGGTTCGCGGCTTGTTCTTTCGATATAGGCTATACCTAAAGAGTTCCCCAAAGCTACGCAATAGTGGTGACACAACTATTCTTTAAAGAGAGAAATGTCCACAATCGCTGCGGCGCTTTACAACAGCCTGGGCGACATGAACAATCCCTCCACTACGTCTAACTATGAGAAAGACGACGATTGATCACAACAAAAACAGTTTATTTAATAGAGGGTTAAAATATAATACAATTACCTCTGCATCAATTACCTTACATTGATTACTTACGTACCCAGCTCATAAAACAATCTGGTATACTTAATACATTGCATTCTTAATAATCAACAATAGAATTATCTTCTCTTTAATTCTTACTTAAT
>JAGDQP010014741.1:0-44402 GCA_022664845.1 Lepisma saccharinum | reverse complement strand
TTACATGAAATATGATCATGAACTGTATAGTTAGAAACAAATTAATACCTTCGTGCATATTTACGCTAATCAAGACTTGCCACAGTGAAATATTTCAGACGCATACTTTCAATATAAGCTTTAGCAACTGATTACAAATAATTTCAGATTCAAGTTAACTGAAAGCAATTATTCTATTCCAGAAATGTCATGTACTAGAAATTATTAACGATGTGATTTCAGATTTTAGATCCTCAAGACAACCTCTCAAAACACTTTATAGTATCAAAATTACTTGATACTATACCATATTTTTTTTATATAAAATTAGAATCCATTTGAAAAATGTATGTACGTAGTTCCGTTTCCAAACTCTTATCAATTATACTTTTCTAGTAAAAAGTAAATCTTGGCTTGTAACGATTCATCTACATACACTAAAATGTCTGCAGATACTTGTGGACATTTACTTGTGGGTTACAAGTGTAGACGACTACGCTGTTATTTCGAGAAACGGAATCACTAGTAATACTAGTCACATTGTGATACTAGTCCGTTGACTTGTAGCTAGTATTTTACAACTGTAAGTTTGAGAAACAGGGACTTGTGAAGCGAATTGATATTAATAGTGTAGAGACTAGTAAAACTGTTCCAAAAGTTTTGAGAAACCGGCCGCTGAACATAGTAATAATATTTCTGTAGCTTCAGCTAAGAACATTAGTCCAGTGGAACGACGTCAGACTACTGAGTATTGAAAGTGCTTAATGTAGGTTCGAACCTCTCTTCTTGCCGAAGATATTTTTACAAGGCAAAAGTGAACAATCGAATAGACACTTCTGTTCGTGAACGTCGAATACTAATAAATGTGGAAGCAGCTAGCCGAATTCCCTTTGGTAGGAACGTCCTTGTAGAAAAAGAAGACGACGGCGAATATTGGTTGGAAGATTCATACTAAAGTATCTGTGTATTAACAGTGCAAATACGAAGAAGTCATTGACCTGAAGCATCAAGTTTTCTTGTGCGGTACTTCTTTAACACAGGACAACTGTAACATGTGTTGCGTAAACTTTTAGAAGCGAAATGTGTGGTGCAGTGGTTTCGTCTTCACCTTTCATTCTGGTGACCCGGGTTCGATTTGCAGTTAGCGCCATATTTTTTCGACTAAACTGGTACCTTCAACTATTTACAGAACTCAATCAGAAATTCTCTCTGGGTCTGAGAGAAAAGAAGCATCTCTAGCTAGAATCAGAAAGTAAACCTTGTGTTTGCGTTTGTTCTTTAGGTAATAATACATCAATCTAGTTTCAAGGTTTTCATTGATCTTTCTCTATCCTTCTCTTTCTTTCCATGACTTAATCAATTATTTTCTCTCTCTTTCTCTCTTACTAATTCCTTCTCCTACACACACTCTCTGTCATTATGTGAGTGTGTGTGTGTTTATTCTATCTCTGCAGAATATTATAAACATTATTTTATTCGTGTCGTGAGGAAAATTGCCCGGTACTACTTCAGTCAGGATAGATGGTCGTACTAAAACCTTTCGATTGCTAAGCCAACGCTATAGCAACTGAGCTACGGTCACTTGATCGATCTCGGTCTCCATGTCGATCCATCAACACGGCATTAAGAAGCAATATGCCGATTCACAGAGCGACAGGTTTATATATTTTACTCGTTGGGTTTGCATCTTATTTATAGCTTTTAGGCACCTATGGATCACTCAAAGATAAGGTTTTGTGAAATGCGGTAGGGAGTCGGCCAGGACGTAAAGTGAAGGTATCATCCCATGCCTGGTGTGGCTGAGGAAAACACTGGGAAATCCTAAGTCAGGACAGTCAACCGCTGGTACCGAACCGAGGACCTCCCGAATTCGAAACCAACACTGTCCAAAGTTAGATATGTTGGCCGTTTGGAACGAAACATACTCATATCTACGTTTATCACATGCACGCACACACACATATTTTTCTGGAAAGGGAAAGATCTTAATTTATCTCAGATATTCTCCATACGATGCTCAAAGATTCATACTTTTATTTGTATCTGTTGAACATCAATATATATATATATATATATATACTCCTCCCTTCGGAGAAAGACCTCATCCACTAGTGGATTGAATATGACTGTGATATATATCATGCAACATATTTTGTGTATTTTGCTGCTAACATCTTCTTTGTAACGTAAATGACAACATAATATCAGAAATTATAAAGCATAAATATCGTGCCCCATTTTAAGAACTGATAGAAACAGACGTTTTGTCTTGTCTTTCGTGCATAGCATTAGTGTTCTATGGAATACTCGATTCATTAAGAAAGAAATAATTACCTAGTAACCATAGGTTTCAGCGTTCATTTTCGTTTCTTTATGTTCGGTAAGGATTTTTTTTTACTGGACAATTTAAATTAAGTCTTTCAGTAAATTTCAACTAATGGCCCAACTAAAGTAAAATTGCGTTAGGTTCCCTGTTTTGCTGTTTCAAATGCGATCTCTCTGTCTCTTTTTTTTCATTCTTTCGTACATACTACAAGAAACCACAAATATCTTTCCAGAAGCCAGGACATGCGATAATGATTTCTCTTAAAGAAAAGAAAATTCCAACCCTTGCTCGCTCACTCACACTCTCTCAGAATCACACACCGCCGACTCAACGTTAGTTGGGTGGTCTATCTTGTAGGCTTAGAGAAAAATCGTTTATAACAAAGTCATGTGAACATAATTTTGGCCATGATAGTACAATGAAATCAGTACATTTAACAATAGCTTGGGTGATTGAAAATTTCAACACTATAGTTGGACCACAGTCTCTTTTATTGACAATAAATAAATAAATATGGTATGAGTAGTTTATCGTCTCTTTCTGACGGTGAATTTGAAACGCTTCTTGCATATTTAGACGGCAAGAAAGGTTAAGATTTTAATGTGTACTTTGTAGCGCAGCACTTCTGAAGCAGAGATGTTCCTATGATGAAGTTGTATTTTGGTTCGCTCCGTCATTGCTTGCCGGTAAAAGCAGCACATTGTTATTTTGTAATTCCATTCTAGTATCACAGTTTGCTTTCGGTAAGTGAAGGATGAAAACATAATGTAGAGTAAGAAGTATGTAGACGAATTTAGCAAAGAACTCAAGCTAGTCAAGCAAGACCCATACCCCAGGCTTCAGAGTATTGAAGTACCTATTCTAGTAAGAGAGCCAGAGGGGCCCCATGTGCACCCCCTGACCCTTCAGGGTCATTTTTTATAATTTCTTCAGGTCTAAATAAAATTGATAACGACGTTCGCAAAAAAAATGGCCTTAGACCACAATGGCGCTAATTATTATTGGTCGAAATGTGTTCAAAGGTGTATATTTTACAATTATTTTCAATAGCGATACCACGTGCACCCTTTTCATACTTCGGGACCATTTGCTGTTACCGCCCATACACTTCATTTTATCTTATCTCATCTTCTGCACCATTGTTTTTTATTCCTTATAATCGAAATACCGGTAAAATTTACTTCGATGTTCGGACATTTTCGGACAAAGATTGGTCAATGGCCTTTCACTTTTGCTGTTTTCGTTTTAAAGTCGTTGAGTTGAGGGAAAAATTAATTTAAAAACTCATTGAAACTTCAAAATCGGTACTGTATTACTTGTTTTGGACTAAGAAATTGTAATTATACGATTGCCTCCCCCAAAATTAGTGGCCTGGAGGCCAAAAAATGAGGACTGGAAAATGGAAGTTTATAAAGTAAGCCATATGGGGTATCAAATGAAAGAATGTTACCCACTGATTATGAATTACCTCTTCAGAAAATGATTTTAGAGTTTCCAAATTTATAGCAACAATAAAACTGCTTAGAAATCAAAATGGCGCGAATTTTGTTCAAAAGTTGGTCAAATACCTTTCTTTACTTTTTTCTAACAAACCTTCAGCTGAGAGAAACATTTTTAAAACTCACTCAAACTTCAAAAGCGGCATTGTCTTACTTGTACTGGCCAAAAGAAATAGTAATTAAACGATAACCGCTCCCCGAAATTGGGGGCAAAAAGGGAGCACTGAGAAATGAATATTTATAGAGTAGGTCATATAGGATAACGAATGAAAGTATTTTTAAGACTGAGTATAAAAATGGATTCTTTTCTTCAGAAAAGCGTTTTAGGAATTCCAAATTTATCGAAATGCATACCAAAAAATTGCTATACCATTCAAACAGGTTCTAGAAACAAAAAAGACTGCTGAACATTACAAAATTGACAGAGGAGCATGGTCTTGAGAAGTGTTCTGCGCTACTAGAACTTCACGCTTTTACCGATTTTGATTCTACAAGCGCCTTCAAGAGAAAGTGGAGGTGAAATCACTGAAAATGCTACTCAATCAGAAGTTTGAGTCCTATGTCACTCGTTTCAAAATTTCCGGACATCTTGGACTGTGGATGACACATTAATTGCACCTATTGAAGAATTTGTGTTGTTTATTAATGTTCTTCTGTAGATGAACTTTGATTGATCACAATGAACAGCAAATGTCGAGAAAAACATTCGATCCTCTCAATGGAGGCAAACGTAGATTTCTCTTTGCTACCAACGTCAGGAGCTTCTTTATAGTTGAACACATAAAGAGGACAAATAATCAGGCTAGGATTTGGATGTTGGCCAAGGTCCAAGAAACTCCAGACCCTTGGGAGGGCCACGGTAGGACTGAAAATGGAAAACCAATTTCGTTTGATCCCAATAACACCACACTTTCAGCAGATCTGACAGACGTACAAGATGTTCCAGAAAGGCAGGCATTGGATGAAGACGAAAAAACATATTAAAGCTTCTATATGTTGGTAGATGATGGAATGGAAGAACTATTTATCGATGGAAGCGACAGTGATTCTGGTAGACTTTAAGATATGGATGAATAACTTTCTGAGTGAATGCAAGTAAACCCATTTGTATATTTTCCTAAACAGTAAAACATATCAAGCTTTTAAACAAATAAATTTTACTTAAAAATTAAAAATGAATAATTGAATATTTCTGAATAATTGTCAAGGAAAAAAAATGGACAATTTTCCACCAAAAGTAATCACCATTTTGGATTTAAGCATTTTACTTGTATATATTGCTATAAACTTGGAATTCCTAAAATCCTTTTATGAAGAAAATACGCTATTTCTATATTCATTCCGAAAAATCTTTTTATTTGATACCCTATATGACGTATTTTATAAACATTCATTTTTCAGTTTCCACTTTGGCCCCAATTTCGGAGGGTGGATATCGTATGATTAAAAATTCCTTTGGGCCATCATAAGTAACACAGTGCCGATTTTGAAGTTTGAGTGAGTTTTAAAAGTATTTCTCTCAACTGAAGGCTTGTTAAAATAATGTCAAGAAAGACATTTCACCAGTTTTAGACAAAAATGCCCGCCATTTTGGTTTCTAATCAGTTTTACTTTCGCTAAAATTTGGGATTCCTAATATTTTCTGAAGAAGTAATTCATATTCAGTGGGTAAAATTCTTTCCTTTGATACCCCATATGACTTACTTTATAAACCTTCATTTTCAGTCCTGCCTTTTTGGGCCTCCAGACCCCGAATTCTCTGGGCGGTAACCGGATAATTACCTTTTATATTTGCCAAAACAAGTAACACAGTGCCGAACTTGAAGTTTGAGTGAGTTTAAATAACTTTCCCCTCAACTTAAAGGCTTAAAATATTGCCACCATTTTGGTGTAAAACCTTTTTTTGTGGGGGGGATCATCTCTATAAATTTTATTTAGATTATAAGGAATAAGGAATAAATGGTCCAGAAGGATGATAGGGTGCACGTGGGGGAGCATAGAAAATAATTGTAAAATATACGTTTTTGACCAATTTTCGACCAAAATGGCTGCCATTGTCGTCTAAGGCAAGTTTTTTTTTTTGAGACGGAACATCTCTGAAAATTTTATTTAGACCATAAGGAATAAGAGAAAAGTGGTCCCGAAGCATCAGGACCGGGATACCGTGGAGTCTCTCTGAGTCCTGACTATTCAGCTTAAATCATGCAGGGCTTTAACATGACGTGTTTTCATCTTTCCTTATCAACTGATTGCGCTTCATATGCGTCTTTCTAAGGTGAAATATTACACTTATTGAGAAATACAAATTTAATAGTTTTTTTTTTTTTAAACGTACGGAATATTTTCACCGTCTTTAGAATTAAATTTCACTGTTGAATACATGATTGTTCAGATGGGCATATTTTTAGAACCGTTTATTAGTGTTTGTTTTAGTGGTATTTTCATTGACTTTTGAACTAAATTTTATCGTTAATTGAACGGCTTAATAACGTTAAGATTTTTAAATTCATAGTATTGTGTTAGACATGTATAAATTATTCCTCTATCAGTGCTGTGTGTCGACCACTTTTTGGCGCGTATGTGAGGTTTCTAGTTACACAAGCGTCTCGATTAACCGAACCACGACATAGTAAAAAATTAAATTATGATTTTAGCAGTTTGCAGATGTAACATTTGATTAATGAACGAATTATTTTAAAAAAACGCTTTCAATGTTCAGTAAAGGTACAGTACAGTACTTTTATCATGGTATTGCATTATTACATTATAGTAGTAGACATATGTTTAAAAAGTTTTACTTTACTTTAAAATAAAGTTTTTCTTTTGACACGTATAGTTTTAACAGTCTTGTATTTACTACTAAACTACAGTATTTAAATTACTATATTTCCGATTTAACCAAATTTTCGTTTAACCGAATCACCTTGGGATCCATTAAATTCGGTTAAATGAGACCCTAGTGTATTTCAAACTTGCCGTACAGACTCTTGGAGATAGACTTTCCCTGTATTTCTGGGCCAAAAGACTTTTCGAAGACCTTCTGTAGTTTCGCACTGAGGCTATGAATTACGTAAAGAAGTATGTTTCACGTTTAAATAATACTATTGCAGGACTTTACACACAAGCGGATGAAACAGCATGGTTCTTCATGTATTTCATAGCCATAAAAATATTGTATGCATATTTATGAGGTAAACACGAGTATACTTTTCCCGTATCAATTTCTTCTGTACTTACATCCGGATGAAAGTTTTATCTCGAGTCACACTTTTGTCGTAATGTTCCACAACGAATAGTCTCTGCCTTGTGTAGAGCATGGTTTCTCAGTACCTTTTTGTTTTTTCTTCTACCTGGAAAGAGAGGGAAATACTTCAAAGATTGTGTTATTTTCTTAACAATCTGTACATTTGTTACATATTTGTTACTTAATTAAAATTTTACGCGTATTAAATTTCGTGTGGGTAATAAAACGATAGTGTTGTGAATTTTGATTCGCATTCCACTGTTGTTGTTGTAACTAGAGGAACTAAATACAATTTATTCACGATTTTTTTTCGATAACTCATTCCTACGTTGAACAGTAGATTGTTACTAATGATAGTAATTCCAACTATGGAAGGAAAAATAGACAGCAGTGGTTAGGGAACTGTGATGTGGAATTAGTGCATCACAGCATGAACATTGAATCCATTAAATCCGTTTGGGATTAATTTGAACAACACATTCATGTTTCACACCGATATGTATTGAAAATTAGCGGCAAGTATAGCTTTGAAAGCTGTCAATTATCCAGACTAAAGAACAACATTGTTTCTCATATGGGAGTTTCCTAGCTCTACCACGGTCAGCCTAACGACCCTTCAGAGATAATGTTAAATCCTCAATGTGACCATAAGGATATTGTTTCCTCCGCCACATAACCTCAAGATTGATACTGCTTTTTCTGCCACAGTTAGCAATCTGTACAAAATAATGTAGAATTGATCTAAAATTACTGTCTTGCATCGTTATGATTGTAACATTCTTTCTCCTCTCTGAAATTATATTTTCAGATTGAGCTTTCCTAATTAAAAGTTACTGGGTCATTTGCGTCGAAAATATAATTACAACTTGATGATTTAATCTACATCAAATTTATCCCCCCTTGCAATCGCATATAAAGTAGTATTCTATTCCAGTGGTACGAAAAGCAGGCTAAACAAATAACCAAAGCATTTAGCATTTAGTATTAATTATTTGCAACATAATACTATTTTGCCAAATCTATTTCAATTATCTTACAAATTTCTCAAAGATGAAAAATGCACCCACAAATTTTCGAATTAAGGAATGTAAACTCAGTATCGCTATTTGAAGGCTCATTACGCAAATCACAACTCATGGCGGAAAATTACGCTCTTGGTACTTGTGAGTGGCTGGGGTGTATACAGTCATTCATTTAATGAAACCAAATCAAATTATGTGTTTGCTCCTACATCTTGATCAACGTTATTTTAATAAACTTTATTTGTGATGAGTCACTTTATTTTCTATTGATTTCTGCTTTTCTCTATTACACACGTGCAATATTTTTAAAGTCCGCAAAAGATGCAAATAGACGCTATGCTTGAGATGCGATTCGAATCTACGCCCTCGTGGACGGCGACCAGTCCATACGACTATACCAAGGTCGACACTCATATCTGGAAAGAACTTTGTAACGAAGTTCATCGGTTTTTTGTTTTTTCGGTACGGTGATATAACTATCGTTCTTGCAGTGATGACTTTTGTATTATTCAAGCAATGGAACAGACCTAACCGTTTCGTGAGATCAAAAGTTCCAAAGTCACGTTGGAATTTGAATCCGAGAGCATACAGACCAACAGGTTGTCTCACTTGACTCTAAAGTGGCCCTTTACCATATTGTTTTGTCTTGTCTCCAGAAAAGCAATATCAGAGGATATTGTCACAAACTCTTGTGAAGTAACCTTGGTATGAACAGACCTTCAACATTTCATTGTGGAAACGATTTTCAATTTGAGAAAATGGATGCAATTAACAATTTCCAAAATTAACCCTTTCGCTGTTTAATATCTTGAAAGTGGGTGGTCTAGAATTGTGCAATTTTGGGTGGAGAAATTATTTCAACCTATCCCCACTAAACTTGGAACCATAGAAAAATAACTATGGGGTTCCCAGGCCTCATAAGGTCAGTTTTGCCACCATATCTTTAACCTTTATACGTCTGTTAGGGGTTTTATGAAAATCATATACTTTTATCTTCAAAGCCCTGGGCTTGGTCCTAATTATAGCGATATGAGGTAGGCATTGATGGAAAGCTTATAGAGTGCTCATTCTACTGAGGTGATATTAATTATACCTCGTTGTAAAGAGTATGGAATTCAAATTCTATAACAGGAAGAAATTTTAGCTGTTTATGCACATCTAGTGTGAAGCGTTTTCCTGCCAGCCAGCATGAATGCGGGGAAGTATTGTAGCCAGCCCGGCCGATGTAGCAGTGGTAGTAGAATGGAGACCCAGAGATGGCGCTACGTATCAACCAGTCAAGTATAGTAGATTAGCGTGTGTGATGTTTCTTGAACTGAAAGGCATTTTATGGACGGTGATACCAAAATATATGTGAACTGTTGCTAATAGGAGATATAGTTTATATGAGTGTTATTGTAGATATGTGTAAGTGAAAGCGCATGTCTTGTAGTAGTTTATTAACCGCCATACCATGTAGTGGAAAGTAGTGGTTGTCACAAAATATTCCTTCCCTAAAAAAAGGGCGTAACCCTTTAGAGGGCGCTAGTCACCAAGTGGCTAGCATTTCGCGAAATAAAAATGTTACAACTGAACTAACTGAAAATACTCCTTTCCTTCCGCAGAATGAACTGAAACCAATAACAGAAAGTTGGTGGACAAAGTTCCCTTCCAACCACATTGAAAGAGAACAAGTTGGTTGCCATTATAAATAGATGCCACAATAAAGAACATCGTTTTCTATATCTCAAGCTGAGTGTTTCAGTGAGAATTATCTGGAGGAGGAAACCCCATCCTCCCACGAGCTTGGGGAGATCGGAGTGCCTGTGGACTACCACATACGGTAGGTATAACACTTGGCGGAGGGATTGCGCTCTCTTCTACGGGACTGGTGGAGGCTTAACTGTCTCCCACTGGGTGAATATTGGAGGAAGTACTTTGATTTGCCTCCCACATAGTAGAAGCTCCCAAATGTGATCCCTGCAGTTGCGCTAACCTGCTTTCGAGGAATAACGGGGGTTGCGCCCTGGAAGTAGGAGCAGTATTCGGTCACTACACAAGTACGGTTGGTTATGCAAGTATCAGGTCACTGCATAAGTACGGTCGGTCCCGGGCCCCTGTTACAATTCCAGCGATGTAGGATATGTGTCGATCGTGTCCAACATGTAGAAGAAGGAGAGGAGGAAAACTAAATATGTGGGGGGAAAGAGAAGAATTTTTAATTTCCTGGCAAAAATAACGGTGAATTCAGAGAAAACGCTTGTGCGGCTCAAGTAGTTTAGCAAAGTTCGAAGAAAATTTAGTAACATGCACTATATAGTGGAATTTCGCAACAAATGAAAGTATCTAGTTTTTGATTACAGTTGAACATCGCAGTGAATGGGTTAAGTTACATTTATGCGATACCAAAGGTTTATGTGTAGCCTATAAACTAATTTCAGTAAGACTAATCTAGATGCCGTACAATGCACAGTGATCCGGAATATTAAAAAAAAAGCCGGCAAGAATCGAAAATTCATCTTTACAGTAGGGGAAAGGTTCGTGTAAAAGCCTCCAGATAACAATTAGGAGTATGTCTGTGAAAGAAGTTACTTCCTATATTCATTATTTCCTCGACTTTTCGTGCTACAAAGTAAGGTGTCCTAAAAACGCAATTTTTGTGTTGTATTTTTGCACATATTTTAAAAACCTTTTCTATTTTTATATTATTATTATTTTTGGCAAGTCACTATGGTTTGGTTAAGCAGACTCGTAACATGCCACTAATGCAAAGAAAACAGCACAAAAGTGTATTATAATAAAAATAAACAGTTTGTAAATAAGACATGCAAATTTAAAAGTTGCCTTGTGTTACAAAGCGTGACTCACCATTTCCCACGATTATTTTAAAACCAAACTACACTTTGAAGTACTGGTAAACAGGCACAGGAGAACTTTTTGCTCGCGTGTGCTAATTTAGGCTTAGGAGGCACGTTAATGAATGTATGTGCCGCTGTTAAAACATGACATTGACCTTATTCTGTTTTATCATTGTATACACTTATTCAACGTCTTTAAGGATAATGTAAAGCAACGATCTCCAACAAAAGATGGCAGCACTACCTCTGTATATGCCTAATGTATTTTCATTGTTACAAGAAACTTCCTTGCTGCTCCTATAAATTCAAGCCTAGAGTATTCAAACTTTCAGGGAAGAAAGTTTTTAACCAATTCAAGAACATGATCGATGCTGATTTTTTATTTTCGTTTTTCTTCATTGTTGTTGTGAATATTAAAACCTATAATAATGAAGCTCTTTCAACAATGATCAAAAAATAAAATAAAAAATCAGCATTGATCATGCTCTTGAATTGGTTATGAACCCTGAAAGTTTGAATCCTCTAGGCTTGAATTTGTTGGAGCAGCAATGAAATTTCGTGTAACAATGAAAATACATTAGGCATATACAGAGGTAGTGCTGCCATCTTTTGTTGGAGATCGTTGCTGTACATTAATCTTAAATAGCCTATATCAATTCGTAATAAGTATAAAATAAGGTATTATTGTCTTTAACACATTAATTTACCGTTAAAAACGATTTTCCAGAAACTGTGTATTAATTTCTTTCCTAACGTGCCTAAATACTAATTGCATATATGAATATTATACAGAAATTATTATTATTATTATTATTGTATTAAAGTTCTTCGCTTAGGAGTAATCTCCACAAAAGTGATACTCTCCTTGGTGAAATTAATTATTCATAAAAGTAGCATTTTAATGCCTGGCGCTGCACTGCAAGGGACCACGTGTGTAGATCATTTCGACTCTCTTTGTATGATTGGGCTTCCCAAATATATTCAGAAACAGATTTGGACATTTCTTTATCACGATCTCAGAAAAGTTAAGGAAAAGAACTATTTATATGTACCATATGTTTTTAATGGGGCCCATATTCAATTTTATGGGTCCTTGGGTCCCGTTACAAACCCTGGAATACAATGCCACCCCGAACCACTTTTATCCCTAAACATTTAAAGTAAAGGATACAGTTTGAAAAATGACGATGTAAATATCACAAGGTTTACATTGGGACTCTGGTTAAAGGGGCCCTGAAACTTAACAGGGACAGCAAACATACTCATAAACCTCTCCCGGCCATTATGAATTAGACTGCAAAATTTGGTAAATCTGGTCCAAAAACTGCAGAAGCAGAACCGAACATATACATATAAACACACTTGCAGAAAATATTGAGTTTTTCTATAATATAATAAACTTTGGTTTAAAAAAAAGAACCTATGACCTGATAACAGTTCCTTACTCAAAATATATTTGTATCCATTAAATTGTTAATCTTATATATTTCAGTGAGTTTGAACGCCAAAGCGCAAGTTTCGGATTTTTTCCGATTTTTTTTACATTCAGGATACTGTGCAACGGAACGGAACTCTTAGTAATATCATATTTATTAACCCAGGAAAGGAATGAACGCCATTTGAATTTTGAATTTATTTATGGCCTTTACGTAACTTTGGTTAAGGTCGGGATAGGGTACGGTTGAGGATGTTGGAAGGAAGTCGGCCAGACTCTATTTTAAAGGTGCCCTCCCGGATTTTCCTGTTGTGATTGACGAAAAGCTTTGGAAAAGTTTAAGTTAGCATGGACTGCGGCAAGGATCGTTCCAAGAACCCTCTGAATGCTAAGGCAAGGCTCTACCAGCTAAATTGAACGCCATTATTTTCTGTTAATTATATATCAGTTCTTCAAAAGACAAAAGCCGGTCCGAACCCATCCCCGTGATCTAGTGGTTACACTGAAGGATTTGGAATCTACGCTACGAAACACATAGAGGTTATAGAAGGTTTCCATCAATTTCGTCAGACGAACACTAAACACTTAAGATATCGGTTTATTCCATAAGTAATGTCGTATGTTTGCACCGCGAGGAAACGAACGGAAACTTACCTGGAACACTACTGTTAGTCAAGAAAATAGTCTCCATCGGACTCCACAACACTTTGCCACTTGTCAACCAGTTGTTAAATTCACCGCTGAAAAAGTTACCGGTTTGGGAGGTAAAGAACTGGGTCACTGTTCGTCGCAAGTCATCCTCATTTTGCAGTGTTTTCCTTGAAAAGTGGTTTTGCAGCTCCCAGCCACATTTCTCGATCTTAGCACATTCTTGCCGTGCGTTGGCGCGCCTTATCATCGTGAATACGCACACCCTTACGATTAACCAATGCAGGACCTTTCTCCAACAATGCAGTCCATGGGCATTCAAGCTGCTGACAGTAGGCATATGCATTGATACTCTGTATACGTAGCAAGAAGTCAAAATGGATTAGCTCACGGATATCCCACCAAACACTCAACATCACTTTGCAGGGGTGGAGATCTTTCAGCACAGTTCCTGCGTCCCCTTTAGGTACCCACTGTCGTTCGTGTGTAATGTTATAGTAGACTCATTTCTTATCCCCTGTTACTACTCTGTCCAGAAGTAGCTCACGTCTGTGACGGGTGAGCAGAGAACTGCGGATGTCAACTCGCTGCTGCTTCTGTTGAAGCTTTAACGCATGGAGTACCCATTTTCCGAGTTTTGACACGTACCCAAGGTTCTGCAAATGACGATAAACGGTCGAGTGGGTGGCATGGAGTTCGCTGGCCAGTTCTTAAACAGTTTGAATTAGATTTGTATCCAATGGTGTACGCAGGACATCGTTGTCCAGCTACACAGGTCTCCCTTCTCGTGGCTTATTGGTAAGAGCTGATTTACATGAAAGCTTGCGTTGCTTGCTTTGCGTGCGATTTGGGTGAGTAGCCAATTGAAAAACGTGTCACACTTACCTTACAATAAACCACGTAATAAAATACGTGTTTCAATTGGCTACTCACCCAAATCGCAAGCAAAGCAAGCAACGCAAGCTTTCATGAAAACCAGCCCTAAGGCTGGTGTCCCCAGACCGAAACCTCTGGAAGAACCTCTGGCACCTTCGCACATCACAGCACCCTGACCTTATACGGTATAAATGTTTCATGCCGCTAGGCTAGCTGGATGTTCCTGGTGAAATTCATACAGCATGCCGTATGTGGTCCTCCGACACTGCCATGATGAAAATCAAGCCACATTTCCAAAGTGTGGAGTAGACAGTTCTCCTTCTACACACTAATGCACAATCAAGGGCCTATATGGCTCACCTTGATATAATAGCTCAAATATTGCCGAGCTCGTTACGTTAGGTTGCGTTGGGTTTTACATCAGCTTAAGTTCAGCCGAGCACGTTACGTTATTTTATGCCACGTTAGGTTCAATTGCTCTAGACTACGTTATCTTAATGTTATGTTAGGTTTGTTTGCTATATATGTGCCAAAGTCTAACCGTAATTAAGTTGCTTGTGATTAGGTTAGGTAAAGATTATTACGGTAATTTCATTTCCAGCATGATGTTTAAAAGCCCAGATAATGCTTACTTAGATCAGGCAAAGTTAGGTTATATGGTACCAAGTTTTCGTGGCTTAATGTACTCTACTATTTAGTTAAGCAACTTGGAATAGTCACTTATGATGTAACTGAAGCTAATTCAATGTAAAATAAAGTAACTACAAAGTTGTGAGATCGATTATTAATTTGCTAAAAGTTCACTTTTGCCCACACAAAAATCTATATGGAAATCTATGTACAATTTACAATCCATGCATGTACTAGAAAAGCTATTAGTCTCGATTCTATTTTTCCTGTTGTGAATTTATGTTGTTAATACGTTGTGCAACGTAACCGAAATGTTCTTAGAGTGCATCTTGTCGTTTGTTGAAGTTATACTACATGAATTAAATGTAACTAAAAGAAATAGATGCAGTCAAAAATGCTTAATATTTTTGTAAAAATATTTCATTTTTCAAGCAGCAATTTGTGAATGAAGATTAATGTCTACACGAAATGCGATATTATTTGGAACACGACATTCATCATTGGAATTTTATTGAAATACTTTTGTGTCAACATTTCGTGATGCAAGGTAACACAGTTAAGCTATTCGTTAAGCCTTGTAAAAGCTTATGGGTATGTATTGGTATGTAAAAGCTTAATGTAGGTATATGTAAAAGAAAAAAACTGGAAGTAGTAATTAACTTCTCGTTCTTATTTACCTCGTTTTTTCTTAGTAGACTTACTTCGCGGTGCTTGCTAGAGTAACTAACATTTACTCTAGATTTCAAGAACTGGAATTGGGAGTAGCCACACCAATCGTGCGTCAAGCTTAGGTAATTTCAAGTAGGCATCTCAATTCATGTTTCACTTCGTCTATGACGTAATCACAAGAATCTACAGAAGGTACCCTGAGATCCTTATAGTAATAGTCTCTCACGCTCAATATAGTATCAGCAGCGGGTATAATTATATAAATTGTAAGGCGTTAAGCAATTATATATTTCTGTACAGTGAAGCTGTAATAATAAGCTATGGCACGTGCCGTGTACTTTAGTATTCGCTCGTCAGATGGCGTCATTGTTGCGGTCATAGTACATACGACATTACTTATGGGATAACCCGATATGTTACAGTACAGGTTTCACCCTTGGTGCTTGTATGGCCAACAATTATAAATTTCATACATATTTATTCATTCTCCATTAGTTCGCTTATTAATTCACTAGATTTATTCATAAATTAATCAAATGAATTTTTTAAACTACATACGGTATTTAGATATTACATTTTTCTCCCGTTAGTTCCTAAATAATTCTTTATGAAGTAAATCTTTGGTTGAATTTTACTTGAAACTAGAATAAATTATTGAGTTGTGAAGAGCAACGAACGAAGCAGCTCAATTGACGAAACCAAGTCGAGTAATGTTGACTTAAAACTGTTACATTTAGCTGGAAGACTTCGAAAGATCCGAAGGGAACTTGTCATCGATTTGAGGGGAGGTGCTCAGAGGTTTAGACCAAAAACACATGAGAGATTTGTTCAGTGGTGCGGTTCTCTGTCTAACTTTGAGTAGTTTACGAACTGAAAAACGGACTGCCTTTGGGCTTGAAGAGATACGTGATCAATGTTGCATACAGCCAATAAACGCTGGAGGCTATAAACTGTATAATCTCTTAATACCCGTAACCATAGAATATTTTTGTATCATTTTTCTCATTCATCACATATTTAAAGCGTTTCTGTATGGCTGACAAAGAACATTGAAAACGCCGAGCGTGAATGTAAGTGTTTTTCTTTTCCTCTTTACAACAGTTCGTGTTGTTTGTGAATCCTGATATTCCCTTTAACTTCCTCTTTTCTCCCAAAGGGATGGAAGGCAAAGTTTTTAAAGGGATGGTTGTGAGGAATCTCTTAACTTCCATTTGATTTTCTATTATTAATTTATTGCTTTTGGGCAACTTTGGCTTGTTAGGCCGGTATACAGTAGACAAAAGTATGTTAGAAGGAAGTCGCCAGGGCATAATTTGAAGCTGTCGTCACGGCGTTTGCCTGTTGTGATTGAGGAAAACTCGAGAAAAGCCTAAGTAAGGATGGGCGGCAGCTCGTCGCGTACACAGGACCTTGTGATTACTAAGCCAATGTTTTACCAACTATTTTGCAAAATCTATTTTTTAAAAAACTTTATTTTACTTGAGCCAATTTAGTAACTATGGACTTCGGTTCATCACGATATGAGTGCAATGCAGTTTAAAATCCACAAATATCCATTCAACAGATGGGTTTCGAACTCTCAACCTCCGGAATGGAGGCCCAACGCGCTAGTTCACACGACTGCCCAGGTCGACAACTATTAATGGAATTAACATGCAGGTCTCCCCCCCCCCTACAATTCAACATGCGTCGCAAAACAAAGATGTGTACAAACTATTAAGCAGTAGCGGCGTAAGGTGGGAACGGTGCGTGTGCGCTCAAAGTTGCCCATTTGTTTCAACATTTTCGGAATGCTGTTATGTATATTTTCTGTGTACAGCTGCCATTGAGGCAAATAATTTATGTAACATATGGTAGGTTTTCTAGTTCGATTACAATGCAATCATAGCTTTAATGTAGTTGAGAGCTGCATCCTAACAATTTTGTAATATATAACATTGAACGTAAAATTTTGGATAATTTTTCCAAAATTCATCGAGACGCACAAAAAGCACCAAGCGAGGCCAAGCTCTGATTTTTAATTAATATAAAGTTTAGAATAAATACTTTCAGGACATCCAACATTTAGTTACCACTAGCTGCAACCTTCTGGTTGAAAACTTGCGGAAAAGGAGAACAGGCGATGCGTGCGTAAATACTTGGCGATGATGTGTCTAGAACCCGTACCGTTTGTGAATGAAAACGGAAAAGTGAAAAACTGGTAACGAAGAAGTGGAATGGAATGGAGTGGGAGCTGGTGTGCAAGAGTAATGGATTAGACTCATTAGAGGCATGGGGTGGGAATGGACTCATGCCCTGACTTTTAAGGTGCAAAAGGATCATATAATTTCATCCATGAGTTCTTACCACCGAAAAGGGATATGAATCTTTCAGAAGTGATGATTGCCCTCCAGATTAGCTCTGAGCTCTAGTGAACTAATTGCAAAATTTTCTACGATTTATTAATGCGTAACGTGTCTTGCATTTTATTATAAAAAAAGTACAAATAATGTATTTTTCTAGTATGCGCACAGCGAGATGGAAAATTACTACAGAAGGTACAAGTCAGGCGTCTATTTCTAAACGGGTCCTCTTGCAAACTTTTTGAAATTGAGATATTGGCATTGGTGATGAGTTCGTTTTATCACTTTCGAACACATTAGTAAGATTTTTCGATTCCAAAAGTCATCAAAATCAGTTGAATTTAGTAAGAATGTAAATAACAGAAACATAATTAACAGTAAAGGTTGTATATAATTTTATATTTTCCAATATTATATTGCAAAAGTAAAATATTGGTAACCTTCTCCAACTATTTTAAAGAAACATCTGCAAATTTAAAATTCAGAATTGTATAACAAGTGTTTGTGGCAATTTCCTAACATTTATGATGTATGGACAGGAACCCGTTTGGAAATGGACGCCTGGAAAGATAATTGCTAACGTCTGTTTTCCTAATTCCACATTTTTTGTAAGGTTTAATTTGCCGTGTTTTGAGTACGTTTCTAGCGTTTTATTAATAGTGTTGATAATTATTTAATACAAGGCTTAAAAATTATATTTGCTTCAACAAGCAAACATTTATTTTGTACCTGGGAAACCTCATTAACCCATTTAATTTACCACACGATAGCCGAACTTATGAAGAAATCTCCTGTGATATAAACAACCAGTTAAACAGCTGATTTTATTTAGCGCTTTTGTCAAGATGAAACATACTATATCCCTTGTACTTTCATCAATGTGAAATAGCACACCTATAAGCCCATGACCAACATTTCCTCAGCGTTCTGACGTTACTTAGTATTTCGCAGTGTTTTTTATGTTTTCGTCCCACTGTGCGCCGGTCTCCGACACAAGTGAATATCCGCTCATTAAGTCAGTAGAGCACCTTGATGGTGGTCGGTGACGCAATAACTATGCCATCTCAGGACTCTTACTTGTGCGCTTGGGTGTAATCGGATGGTTGAAAAGCAAGACTGTTCACAATCTCAATAGTCATTATCATGCATAGGTTATAGCGAGTGAACGAGAAGTTCTCCGTCTTTAATAGTTAGTCTTCAGCGAGCCCCCTCCCCCACCTCCGCAGGAGCTCGGAATAACGTGGAAGTAGGACATTACGGCCAATAGTAGCAGTCAGCGCTCACAATTGTGTTCGCAAAAAAGCCTCAATCAAGTTCACTTGCTTTGAGCTTATTTATACAGAATGAATAATTTTGAGCGTTGTAGGCATCAGTGAAATGCACTCTGAGCCGCCATATTGAAAAATGGCGGCCAAAATCAGTTTTCGCCTTAAATTTCGAACGGTTGAATCGATTTTATTTTTTATATTTTTGTTTTGAAGCTCATTTCAAAGCAACGTTTTGGTTATAACAAAGATTTATCTAAATCTTAAGGATTCAGCAAATTTTTAAAAACTAAAGTTTTCTTATAAAAACGAATTTTTCCATTCTATACCTTTTTTCTTATGGTACACAAAAGCACTTTTAGTCCCAGAATAAAGTAAAAGATAATTTCATGATCTTTCCGTAGACGCTAGTTAAGCTATAATTTAAGCTAGTTCCCTCAGAAATTGCTAATCGAAGCCAAAATATCATTGAGAAAATTTGTTTTGCCTCTGATGTCTTGAATGTATTATTCGATTATTTTTGTAAGTACTTGAATTTTTTTTTCGAAGTATTGTTATTGCAGGTTTACTTATAAACAAAGATAAAGTATATTAGATGAATATTTAGATATGTTGAAATTACTGTGTTCTTAAAATAAACATAAATGGAGACGTGCATGATTTTTCTTTAGTGCAGAATAAGTATATTGTAATCATAAACATTATAAAAATAATTACACCGTAGATCGGCATAATTTTCGTTGTCTTAAATGTATATTCAAAAATGTACTTGGAGTCTTGAAGTTAGTTGAAATCTTGATCACAACCACTACATACACAAAGATGACAGCAAGGTAAATTGACTTCACGCATTTGCACGACATTGCACACAAGGTTTTACACTTGCACCTAATTAGCTCACGAGATTCTGCACCAGCAGGAGATTGCTTGATCCATTTTGGTTGCCATGGAGAAGATTCAGAGTCCCGAGACCAGCAATATATCTGCAAATCATGAAGATCCGGAATCGATTGAAGTGCCTGTCCCCATACATAGCCTGCCTGGTAGGCTACTCTGAGAACATGCTGTTTAAGGGCGTCAAACGTTGGTGGAATGTTGTCTAAATTCTGTTTTCATGTGCAAGCATCACAAGTCTGGCTTGTTTATGTTAGTTTCTTGGTTACTACGATCATAGAGTAGTATAACAAACCTAACTATAAGAGGCATAACAGCATCAACTTGTTGTACCGAAGGTAAGCAGGCAAGAACACTGAGTGCATGTGTCACTTCTGGGTAGCTGTTCCAAGTTGTCCAGCAAGATACTTTACCCCTTCTTGAGAAATTTGAAGTGTATTTCAACCCTTATGGGCATTTAAAGCTGGTAGAACATCGTATTTTTCTCTTCCCAATGCTTCAGCCATATCATTTATGTCAAGGAAGCGGAATGTTTTTCCTGTGCCAAAAGCAATCCATAGATGACAAAGTAGAATATGACCAACATCCTTACAATTTCAAACCGGCTTGTAGGCTTAACGACCAGATGTAGCAGGCTGTGGTTGGTATGGGGTAATGTAGATGAGTAAGGGAGAATACTCTAGTGCTTATAAGGTTGTATGTATGGGAGTGAAATCTTGGAAAACTAAACTTGTTTACGTCTATGTGATGAAGTTAGAATTGTGTTATATTGTGCTTTAGAGAAATATTTCTTTTTCTGTACTTTTAGAATATCATTGAGTGGAGTCAAACCTGAACTCCTGTACAGTCTCTATGGTATAGTCCCAAAGCCTTTAAAATCAAATCTACTGGAATGGCTTTCAATTTTCAGGAGAGGTTCGGTGTTTGTTTGAGAATTATATACTGGTAGTTGGTGTCTATATGAAATAAAAGCTCTGACTATCGATTTGTATAAATATATGTTTATATCCACCGAAAGATTGTCCTTGCAAATGATTGAACTTAATGAAGAATGTGCTTGCAGACCTTTCTGGCGTAAGTTGAAGATGTGTTTTTTGAATGTCATCCTTTCATCGAAAGTAACTCCCAGATATTTAGTGAATTTGGCAGGTTTAATCCTAATATTATTTATTGTTAAATATTTATTTTTGTCACGAACAGTATTGCATCTTGATGAATAGAAGAGTATAAATTGGGTCTTGTTCTCATTTAAGGTTAGAAGCCAGGTATTACACCATTGGGCAAATTGTTCAGTGATTGTTTCTAGATTGCTGATTACTTCTTTAGATGATTTGGCAGTAGACCAGTATGCAGTATCGTCTGCGAATAGACCTAATTTTGTGCAGTTATCTATCGGAAGTGGAGTGTCATTTACATATATTAACTAAAATATGGGACTCGTAGCTGCTCCTTGTGGTACTCCTCTTTTAATATGAATGACCTTACTGAGGCCTGTATTTATCTTGATTTAGGTGGTCCTGTCTTTCAAAAAGTTGGCTATCCATCTAATATGAGTGGTGGGTAATTGTAGTTTATCTAATTTGAATAGAAGGCCATCATGCTAGACGATATCGAAAACACTGGTCAGATATACGAATACAGCGCCAACTCCGTATCTCTGTTTAATGCACATTGTATGTCTGTGGCAATTCTAAGCAATTGATCAATGGTAGAAATTCCGCTTCTGAATTCTGTTTGATTTGAAGAAAGTTGGTCAGTTTCTTCTAGATATTTAGATAGTTGTTTCGCAAATGTTTGGAATTGTGTTTGTCAAAGTTATAGGGCGATAATTATCTTAGTTTGAAAAGCTTTTGTTTAGTTTAGAAATTAGTACGGTAAGTGTTTCTTTCCAATGAGTGGAAACAAATCCAGTTGTGAGTGTTGAATTGTAAAGTGCGGCCAGAATAGAGGTAAGAATTTAGGAGGTTTTGACAGAAGTACGGTATATCATCAGGTCCAAGTGCAGTATTTTTCTTCTTCTTTAGAGCACATAAAGTTGCCCAGATGGACAACATTTCTGTCTAACAAGGTGACATCCTCATTATGTGAAATAATTTGTCTAATTAAATTGGAAGTTTGGATGACTTCTGTTTGAACCTCATTAACATTGCCGAAAACATGCTCACTATATTTGTTGTTATTTTTTTGATAAAAAATGTCGAGCAAGATGTCTTTTGAGGTGATTTCTATATTGTCTATTTTAGGTGGGAATAATTTGTGCTTTGATTTTCTATTTCTTCTTCCATTAATCATCTTCCAGGAAGATTGTGGGTTGTGTCTATATGATTAAGATAGTTTGGAAATAAATTCTTTAAGTTGCAATTCTCTGAGCTTGCCAATTTCAGTTTTGATTTCTTTGTGAAGTTTATTTATGTGAGTTTTTATAAGATTGTTTCGTTGTCTTTAGTAAAGTCTTGTAAGAGCCCTTTTAAGATTTTTTAAGAAAATAATGTTAATTGGAAGTTGTTCGGTATCAGGAATATACTTACTCATGGGTACTGATTCGTTGGCAGCCTGTTTCAATAAATAAATTATAATTTGATTTGATGTCTTTATATCTGCAGGAGTTTCAAAGGAGAAAAGTTGCTGGTTAATGAAGGTATTAATTATTATTTCATATTTTGTCCAATCTGCTTTTTGTTGTTCTTGAAAGTAGATGTGAGATATTTTCTGTTAATCTGAATATTAAAAGTTAAGTAAATTTCACTGTGGTCGGATGGAAGACTTTTATTAACTTTGAAGTTTGAGAGTTTATTCATCATAGGAAGTGAAAGTAATATTTTGTCTGGAGCAGTTTCTATTGAATTGACAATACGAGTTGGTCCAACCTGAAGATTTATTAAGTGAGAGTTAAGAAGGTAATTGAAAAGGGTTTTGCCATTGTCATAAGATACTCTATCCCCAAGCATACTGTATTGGCTATTATTGTCGGTAACAACTATTAAGTTTCTTAATTGTTCTATATGTTTAAAAAGAGAGTTTTGTATCTCTTCTTGGATGAGAATACAAAGTTGCAATGAATAAGGTTGCAGTTTTAGTTGTTATTGAGATGAGTAATGGAGAAGAATAAGTATCCCACAATCCATTTGGCAAATCAATCTCTTGAGAATTTATAAAGTCTTCTACCAAAATTGCCGTGCCCCCTGAAGCTTCTTTTCTATCCTTTCGATATACTTTATAGCCAGGATAATTTACGTATATTTCAGTTTTGTTTCATTTATTACAATTACATAGACCCCCTCATATTTAGCAAGTTGAAGTGTTTCTCGTAGTTTCTTACATATATCGTTAATATCAATGAATAGAAGCTTAAGGGATTTGATGAAACCATTGGTGGCTGATTGCTTATCTTTATAATTTACCATAAATATTTACTATATTTTCGTCCTGATTTAAATGCAGTTTATTGTTATTTGTTTTTTGTTTTAATGAACTCGTCATTCACAATGAAACTATGACCATCAGTAGACTTTAAGATATTCAGTCTACATTCCAGTAGTTCTTCAGAAACTGTCTTTATTGCACTGTTTAGCCTGGGGAAGTTATTGTGAGCGAGTGTCATGGCCAAAACAGTAGACACCCATTTGAGTATAGTATTAGTTTGTTCGTTTATTGTTTTGATTAGTGACTGTTCTATTGTAGAAGTACGGGTATTATTCTGAACTGAATCATCTATATCATATGTATTAGTTTTCTTTGGTTTGAAAAGATCTGCAAAAGTTGGTGGTTTGTTGTTAACTTATCTGAAAACTTTCTCTGGAAAAATAGGAATACCTTGCTTAGGTCTTTGTGGACAAGCACAAGAACCAGTTCTATGTCCTTTTTTGCAAGTTGCACACAAGTTTTTATTAATTTGTACTTGACACGTTATACTTTGATGAGAATTTCCGTATTTGAAGCATGTTTGTATTTTATTACATGCTTTACCGATATGGTATTGCAAACATATTTTGCGAGGCAACGGTCTACCTGCAGTTTTAGATTCTTCTACTCTGTACTTAATGTATCCAATAGTTATCCTATTTCTTATTAGTCTACTAACAAGATTAGGGGTCTTCGTGAACACTCTCACCAGCGGAAGCGGGCCATTGTCATTTTGTATTCTGGTGACGTTTGTGATTGGAAAATTTTCATCTAATAGATATTTCTTTAATTCGTCCATTTGCATATTGGTAGGAACTCCCCTGATCACACATGTAATGGTAGTATGAGAAGAGAATTTGATACTTTATTTTCTATTCTCATCGAAAATACTGAATTTAGCCTTTGGATCAAAACCCTTTTCTTTAAAGGTATTTACAAACCACACTTTACTATTTTATCTTTGAAATGTAACTTAATTCCATTGAGTCTTTGTGTTGAGTAAGCTAACAGGCCTATGTTTGGAACACGACCATTAATCTTTTGTGTAAAGTGATTGGATGAGTAAGGTCATTTTAAAATTATTTATGACTATACGTATTTTCTGTTGTTTACTTGTTCAATGTTTGGATCGATGACTGTTTGTTGATTGGTATTAGTGCTACTCTTATTTTCTGAGTCCCCTTTCACAAAAACATTATCATTACTTTCTTTAATTTCTTCCTGACTGATAGTTGTAAGCATTCTTCACTCAATATACCAGAAATTATACCAAATTCAGTTTTTCAAAACAAAATCAGCATTATATTTCCTAAAATAAAGTGCAAGGAGCCCCCTTATTAACTCGGGTCAGCTGCGTCAGCATTTGCATTGAATAAATAGATTCAAATCAGACAAAATTCAAGTAGTAACTTCCAAGAAAAACAAATAAACTCGGTTTAGCTCAATTATTTGTTGAACAAAATTACAAATTGCAAACCGAGTTGGAATCAAAAATTACTTTCAAAACAATAGCGAAATTAAATTCGACTATTACCTTCCTTTAATTACGCGTATATATATTTTACAAAAATTAAAAATACAAATAGTGAGGAATTTCTATTCTCTCTATTTCCTAATTTCAATATGCCGTGAAGATAAAATTTCTTGACAACAAATTAAATTCACTGATGATAACTTTTATTGAATGAATAATCGCAAAAATTATATTTAATCAAAACATCGATTACAGACGTTTAAAACATATTTGTATATTTATTTATGAGAGATAAGTCAACTTCCATAGAAAACCAATTCCAAAGATTAGAAAAAAGTATATCGTCGACAATCTGCATTCTCTTCTACTTCCAGAAGTTCCTTGTCTACAACGCAGAAAATCTCTCCTAGGAAAAAATCTTACGACCAAACCAACATAGGTTCCTAAGATCACAAAACAAACAGAAAATTGAAACGCAGCAAGAAACGATTGATATTTTCCATTTCGTATGCCCTTGAATTCAAAATGCCGATAATGCAACTTGGCCACGGCCCCATTTCAATAGGATGAAAATCCAGACGACGTTATACCGTTTCTACTTATGACAAAAGAAATTTAAAATTATGAATTTTAATTTTCCTTCATTCAAAGCGCTTTATACTTTTCAACTTCAATTCTTTACTTCAAAAACCATAGAACTGAAGGATTAATTAGTAAATTAGCAAAATCATTTTTTCACAGAATTTACTGACGATAGAGTCCATATTAACTAGTTTAGATATTTCCTCAATTTTATTTTTGAAGTAAACACTAGCCTTTAAAAGATTTACGGTTTTGCAAAAGCTTATTCAAATTTAGTATAATAGGATTATTCAGTAACTATTCAGATTACTAAATAGGATTATTCAGTAACTTGTTTATGATTTTTTTTTATTATCATTATAGAACAAATCTACATTTAACCCTGCCTATTTAATTGTCGGACAAGAGAACCGAAAGAACACTTTCACCTCCCCGAAATTAACTATCAAATTATTTCATGTTATTTTAAACCAAATTACCTTATTTAGATTTGTTCTGAAATCACGAATCACTCAATCTTTTATTTTCGAAAGTTTTCTACTTGTTGTTTAAAGAATCAAAATTGAACTAACCAAAGAACGAATTTTTAACATAAATGATTTAGTTCAACGACTCACCTTTCCGTATTTATCAATAACCAAATTAACGAAAGAAGAATTAATTAAAATTTATCGAAGCACCTCCTTATTATGGTTAAATCAGAATTTCCGGTTTAACTGCATTTTACGTATTCGACCACCTCCTTATTATGGTAAAATCATAATTTCCGTTTTAACTGCATTTAACGTATTCGACCACAAGTTACCTTCGTGAGCAACTCTCGCCACGAGGCACGAACGACGTCACTATCCAACACACAGTTCTACCGCTACATTGCAAAGCGAAACAAATCTTCGACGGAACAACTATCTCTGATTTATAAATCTATTGAAAGAATCAGCATAAATTGAATTGATTTTCTGTCGAACTGAACGGACACCAGAAGTAACGAAAAACGAGAAACGAAATCTTCAACTCTCTTTGTTCAGCATGCCAACAACCCACCAACGGAACGAACTTACGTTCTCTTCAATAAACCACACAAAAGTGACACACCTTCTTGCCAAAACCACGAAACAAAAAATGATCGAAACGAAAGCAATGTTTTAACTCCCGGAAATTTTTGTCTCTCATAAAGCACAATGATTTTTGCCCAAAACTAGTTGCTTCTTTCCTTTTCATGTCTAATATTAATAGCAGAGGAAAACTAATGCTGCAAACATTTGAAAAGATTAAAACTTTCAGAAATCTGAATGAATGTCTGACGGACCATTATATAGTCTGTTCTACATAAGGAATTTTAGGACTAACAATTAGTTTTGTTGACTTTACTGATTCAGAACTCCCTGAGGCCGATTTCTAAACGCTTAGATATGTCACGTGATACACCTTGGTTCGAAAATGTCCGTGTCGTGACGTCATAACTCCGAAGTTACAGATCTGCACCAAGCTCTTATTTTTAGCATTTACATATACTCTACATATAGAATTCTTAACACACCATTTTGCGCTTTCTATATAATACATAATATTCCAACTTATGCTCAGATAAGTATATATGCAATGAATACAAATACGCCATTTAATGCTTACAAAAGTGCTCAAATAGGAAAATTGCTATTCCTATATAACTTTATCTGCATTTTATCTGATTGTTGTGTTAGTAATTTTAGAAAATGATTTTATACAATTCAAAGCTTCAGGGTGACATAGAGTCGAAAATATGAAACAGAATTTATTTATATAATTCAAATGTAAGCGAGTAGCGTCACAGGGGATATAAGTAGAAACACAGCCTGTGCTAAAAATGCTGAACAGCCCTAAATAAAACTTTAAAAATGCTTAACTTCCCATGGGTGTCTCATTATGGAACTTTGCACATGTCTTTCTGAATAAAAGATCATTATTTTTCGAAAGTTTAAAATAATCTGAGGAGACAATTTTTGCCGTTCAAGGTCAAATTTTCAGTTTCATAGGGAAGGGCAAGTGTTGCATATCAAATGAAAGGGCTGTCCAACACTTTCACAATGACCCAAAAATTACATCTCTATCTTAGTTAGGACAAAAGTTACAAGAATTTTTAATAATCATTGTGAGTCAAAATTTCGGGAAGAATTCAAAGTTTGAGATTTGTAACTCCAGAAATATATGACAGAGGACTACAATATTACATTTTTTGGTGTTTCTCATCAGGCTCTATTAACATACCAAAAACCTAAAAAAAAACCTGAGATGATAAGGTAAATGACTGTGTTGAACTGACATGGAATGACCCAGCTATTAATATGAAACACCAAATACTTCGTTAAAATATCAGAAGTTTCGTTTATTATGATACTATGGGTAAAATATGGGAACCATAATTAACTGATGTTCATAAAACTCGCTGACATTTATGGGTAATGCTATTCAGTTTTACATGACACACAAATGAAACCCTACGTTTACGTCTCTATATCAATTATTGCACAGGCTCTACTTAAACTAGTTTTAGAGTTTCTCAAATAGGTTTTCATTACCGTCATCAACACTATTACCACATTAACTTATATTATTTATAAAAATACGACCCATAATAACTAAAACGTAACGAACGTAATTTACGTTTGTTTCCAAGGGCAAGTTATGTTACTTCTAACGAAAACCTTTTGGCTAACTCTTTCTTACAGCTTACAAAGTTTCCCTTGTAAAATAATATAATTACATTTTCATTTCATTATATTAGGAATGCTATTTGCCCTTATACATATATCCATATCATGGAAAATATTTAATTTACTACCTTGAAACATAAACGGAATAGTATAATTACAAATACAAAATTAAGGTGGAGATATTTTGATAGAGCAGTGGCGTCCAGGAAATATCTTTATGGAGAAATAGCTCTATATTTTATTTTTATTTTTTTTACATTTCGTAGGTTTTGCAGTTAGGATTGAAAATTTTCATGGGACCACGCTTCAGTAACTTCGTGCATCAAAGAACTCCAAACTATCTAAACATAGGAAATAATAAAAAAATTCCTCTAAAATATGTTTCGTTTTCAATGAAGGTTCCAACGAAATGATACCTCGGTTCAATTTTGAAGCCCCAGCTGCTAAATCTTTCCTGGACGCCACTGCTCTCCAAACTATAAACATACGCAATTCCACTTTTTTATTTCATAGGTGTACGTCACTTAGTTACCGTAATATCGTCCTGATACGCATTTACAGACTTATCCTTACATATTGTGTTTGTTTGTATCAGACATACGAATTTTAATGTTTATACCTTTAGTTTGTAATAAGCGCTTGTTTTAACTCGAAACGTTAAAATACGGAAACAAAAGAATTTTTTCCTTAATTTTAAAAGTTTTATATTTCAATTTGATTACTCTCTCTCCCTAGTAACACAAGTACAGGTATTAGATATTTTGTTTCATCTCCGACAGCTGTAGTTGATTGTTTTCTCTTAATTCACAACTGAAACTGGAGAATTTGTTGTTCTATGGCTCTTTCAGTCAGTGCTTTGTTTCTCCATGTTTGAAATATGAGTAAATGCGGAAAACAAGGTATAAATCAGTCAGAAAATAGTGAGAGAGAGAGAGAGAGAGAGAGAGAGAGAGTTGAGATAAATGTGCTATAAGCACAGAATTGATTTTTTAAACGCTTCACTTACATTGGCAGAAATGTTAAATAGCGACTCTTCCTACGAATATGCTGCAGGGAAATATTGGATAAATTTTTAGTACTGAACAAACAATACATTTTATTACTTTCACCAAAAATAACAAATATGTCCGAAAAGATTAGTCTTTTTTGGCTGTCGAACATACGGTTTCCACAATTACACCATTATTGAGTTAACCAAGGAAAGCTATTACATATTCACTTTGCACTTTGTTTTTAAATGAAGTCCTCGGAGGTTTCTGGACAGATTATCACTAATTTCGCATAGTGACAATAGTTGTGCTATTTAATGGTACTTTAAAGAAAATACACTTTCACACGTTACGTAGGAACAGCTGGCCCGATCCTTTCCAATTCACTGCTACTTCCTATCACTGCTATGACTGATGAAAAGTAGCATCTACTTCCTTAACTGCTACTTTTCTCCGAACTTCGGGAAAGGTATAAACAACAGCACACCGATTAAAAAGCTGGTTCAAGTTGTTACTTTGTTTTCTATTACTAGTAGTCATTCTGGGGAGGAAGTATCGGCCGTGTGACGCCACATGTTTTCACTGATGGTCGTGTCATGAAGCAGTGCTGCATAATATACACTGACAATCCCCTGACTGACTAGTTCACGGTAATGTTAACAGGCGGCTCTGGTGTTGAATTCTGAGGCGATACATTCTATCCCGAACGAGTCGTCATTTTCTTCGTCTGTCCCTTATCAGCAGAAACAAACACGACAGTACTTTCCTAATGTTTCTTTTCATTACCCCATAATTATTTTGTGTGTCTCTGTTTGCGAAAGATAAAGGTAAATTTAGGTTTCTGAAAGCAATTATTACCCAACCCTTGTATTCCAGGCGGTAACGTCGCGGACTTCGGATCGGTTATGGGTAGGTACGCGGGTTTGAAGTCCGCAGCTAAGTGGCAGAGGGTTAGCTTAGTATTCGGGAAGTCGAAGGTTCAGTTGTAGGTAGATGGTACCTTGAACTTATAATCTGATTAAGATCTTCCCGCATCCTTTCCCTTCCCCTATCCCGCCCGATTCTTAGATACCTGAAGGC
This sequence comes from Lepisma saccharinum, assembly GCA_022664845.1. Taxonomy (NCBI): domain Eukaryota; kingdom Metazoa; phylum Arthropoda; class Insecta; order Zygentoma; family Lepismatidae; genus Lepisma; species Lepisma saccharinum. Next base: position 14,516 of record JAGDQP010014741.1, on the reverse strand, counting down.
CAATAAAATATTCGAATTCGAAGCTCGCGGCCGAAGTTTCCCAGGGTTTCCCTCAGATTCACCAAAGGTATGTTGCGATGTTACGCAGTGTTCAATTTGTAGTGGTAGATGGTTGGGATTTCCATCTCTCTCTGCATACCCTGGCTCTGTTTACAGAAATATACCTCTAGCCTGGGATATAGACGATCCCAAAATAGCGTATAATACATATCTCACTAATTCTTCTCCCTGTCTGAAAACTGCATAAAGCGCACACTGATGTTACGGTAAGTATGGCTGTGGCTAACATTTTCCTCATCTACCTAACTTATCCCGACCTGGTCCAAGATGCCTAAAGCTCATAAATATAATTAATCCCAAACAATTATTACGTAGTACGTATTTTTATTAGTCTGTTCGTTTATACTGTCAAATAGTTCTCATTTATAGCCGAAGGAGTTTCAAACTAGCTATCAACTTTTAATCATATTTGTACTAATTATTCGCGAAGAGAACAAACATGTAACTGAATCTCTAAAAGCTTCGATAATTACATACAATAGTTTTCCGACCGTTATAATATGTTCTCAAATATTGCAAACGTTAATTTAACTCATTTCCGGACGTCACATAATAATAAAATGTTGCATAGTGACGTAAGTCGCGCGACAATACTATATTCCATTGTTACTTCCATATATATTTATATATTTTAAAAACATGTTTCAATAATTTTTTTAAAAAAATACGGACTTCTTTATCCTAAAATAAATACTAGCCTGCAACGATCTTAGATTTGACTGGTTGTAGAACACTTTAGGACTTGGGTCACAAAATATTAGCTTGAGAAAAAATATCCGAAAACCGAAATAACTCGAAAAAAATAATTTTAAAAAAAACTTTTTAATTACATACTTTTCTTAAACAATTCGTACTAAAAATTAAAATATAATTTTGCTTATGCATGACTAAAAAGAAAAGCATTGGCGCGCCGAGGATTTATAAAATTACTGTATAGGAGAGCGCGTCATATGCTTTTCTGTTTAGTCATGCATAAACAAAATTATTTTTTATTTTTTAATACAAATTGTTTAAGAAATCTTTAAAAGAAAGTTTTTTATTATTTTTTCACATATTTTAAAATATAAGTTAATGGCATCACTGCTACGAAAAAGTAGCCGTTTTGCCCATTCCTATTACACAGAGTATTGGATTGATGGTACAAAAGTCCATTACATGATACAGCACCATCCAGCTCTGCGGACAAGTTTCAACTTTCTTGTCGTTTCTCTCAATACACACAGAATGTAACATAGACGTTTGTTCACGCATATGTTTTTGTTATCAATTCAGCCCACAATAAATAAATAAAATAAATGAAAAGAAATAATACCATGTTTCTTCGACTCCGTTGTCAATTTTTTGTTATACGAGATAGTATGAAAATGAAATCGAAGTTTGGTCAATATACTACTAGGTAGTACAGTTCAGCACCGTCAGAAGTGTGTGATCTTGATTTCTGTGAGTCAGTCTGATGTGTGGCGTTGTCTCGTATGCACCGAAATCCCGCACCACAGCCGTTTCTTGTTACCACGTACTTGTGCCCTTCTGTGATATTGCCATGAACTGGAAATTAAAATAAAGTACAAATGTGAATTTTTGGCGTCATACTGACAAATTAAAGAAACAGAAATACCTGAAATATTTCGTAAGTCATGGCAGAACGATCAGAAAGGGAAATGATGGAGAGTGACAAGACGTGAGGAACGTAACAAAGAGCATCTGGATAGTTTACATCCAGAAGAGGAGTGTACTTCACTGGAAATTTTCAGCCCTTGTCCGATGATATGCTTTAAAGCGATTTAGAGGGAACGTTTGCTGCCAAAGGTCGGCAGTGTGCCCCAACCATAACGATCTAATTTATTATATCAACCATTCCCCATGTCTCCTTAAAAGTTCAAGATATTTCTGCTCCCAACAACTTTGCAGTCTCTGTTCGTGTTTTTTATTCTTCATACTCGAACATATTCTTAAATAAAATTGAAGATGAGGGGCGAGGAGACGTTGCAGTACAGATAAGCAAATGCTGGTTGAATCGATGAAGCACGCCGCGATTCAACGAAAATATTTTCAGAAATTGTTTGAGGAATGACCTTACTTGCTGGATGGCTATAACAACGCAAAAGGGAACAGATTTGAAGTGTTTGCAGATCAGACTCAAATTATATAAATTGTAAAACTTGTATTAGCCTAGTCCGATTGTACCGATCCTTATTCTGCTAACAGTGCTTAGGATTATGTATAATTGAATTTTTAAAGAAAAAGATAACTAATTTTTCTTTTAAACATTTTCATACGCAAATGGCGGTTTGTGGCCTTAGTAGTGTATAATTATTGGTACAGATATGGACAAAAGTTTTGTCGCATGTCTATGTCAAAACTAAATATATTGAAACATCGTATAACGTTGTTGACTTACAGACATATACACAATCACAGATCACACTTTTAGGGATAATGTTGACATGTCGTCCTAAACGAGGACGATATTTGCAAAAAAAATATATATATATATGAGCTCCTGGTCGGTAGCCTAGTCGGTAGCGCGCTCGACTTCAGTGCGAGCGGTCCCGGGTTCGATTCCCGGTGGGGACTCAAAAATTTCGGTGTTGACCCAGCATCGTGAGGACAATTGGGGAGCTGCTGTGAATAAAAGACAGTGGCGATCACAGTGAGAGCTTCGGCTCTCCTCTCCCAACCCGTCTGGTCAGCGTGGGAGCAGTAGACCAACTCCTCCCTTCGGGGAGAGGCCTCATCCACTAGTGGATTGAATATGGCTGTGATTTATATATATATATATATAAGTTTTGGTTTTCAAAAGTTCTACGTTCAAAAATATACCAAGTTCTATATTTCCGTCATGTTATCTCCGAGAATGATATTTTTGTAGCGCAATAAGAACTATTAATCCTAATTTTAATTTTCTTTAGCAGATGTCCTAATTTTCTTCTTTAGTAAATGTCCATCTTTAAGAGGTGCGACAATACTTTTGTCCATAGCTGTATGTAAAGACACAACAGTTACCCTTCATTTCAGTCTTATCTGGTTTGTTTTTTAACACTTCTTCATATTATTCAAATGCAGTGTATCCTGCAGAATGAGCTTCCAAAGTATACTTCCATTATTACCTGTCATCCGTGTTTTCTTGGTCTTCATTCACAAGATTTACACATGTTTTTTTAAATATACATTTTTATTAGTAATCGAAAAAAGAGTTTCGTCATGAAGCCTGGCTTTAACTTGCCCTGGATAGAATCTAATAGTTAACCTTTCTTACTGTGCTGATGACTTGCGAGTTCCGTAAGTCATATACTCGTACTTAGTTAGTTAGATCGGAAGAAAAAAAATTAAAAAAATTTAGGCATAATTTTCTTAAACAATTTGTACTAAAAACTAAAAAAAAAATAAGTTTGTTTATGCATGACTGAAAAGAAAAGCATGGGGCGCGCTCTCATATACAGTCACTTTATACATTCTTAAATTGGCACGCCTCATGCTTTTCTTTTTCGTTATGCACAGACAAAATTGTTTCTTTTTTACTTTTTAATACAAATTATTTAAGAAAAGTATGTCTTTAAAAAGTTTTTCTTTTTTACGATATTTCGTTCTTGAGATTTGGATGTCTTTGTAACTCCACACTATACAGCCGCTGACAAACAGACCGAAAATTACCAAAAAGGAGATTGCATACGCTCTTTTTAAAATCCATGATTCGTGTACACTCTGTATATTGCAATATTAAAGTTAGAAAGCAGGCAATAAAATCCAGGTCTGAGTAATTATTTTTTAAGCAATATGAGTTTTATGTGATTTACCTTGATACATTGAGATGTTGAATTAACTTGTGCCACGAATTAGATCGAAATTATGCACATAGCTTTCATAAATGATGTCATAAGTTGGTGGTGCCTCTCTCTCTCTCTCTGTCACACAAACTCGCTAACTTTCTCTTTATCACTTACTCTCTCTCTCTTGCGCGCGCTAATGGGCACTAGTTAATGTAACCGTTTTTATATATGAATACAAGGGAAGATTATATCCAGTAACTGCCATTAGAAATTCTACTGTGAGCTCTTAGCTCTTTAGCGAGGAATTCATATTGGTCCATATTTTCCTTCACTATTCCCCCGTTAATCAATAAATTCCCCTGTGGCACGACATCATAGTGAGATTTTTTGCTTTCGTTTTCTTTCGTTAGTCTCTTTTCTACCTTCAGGGTCTTTCGGAATAATTTAACGATCATGTCAAAAGGAAGTGACTTAAATGATGTTGTGTTTACCAAAGGGCACATATACAAACACACACACACTCACATGAAAGTAGGTTAAGAGAAGAACCTATCGTACTGGAGACGAAAATGAAGGAAGCAAGAAAACGGTTTTTAGAGAAAAATCATAATCTTCAAAATCGAGTTTTACTTCAACCTAGACTTCGCTCAACAAATTTTCTCATCGTCTCAGATCAGTTTTACATTCATTACATGCACTTTAATTTAGAGATCCCAGTTTAGAAATTCACTGCCAATTGACTGATTCTCTTGGTTGATAATAATATGTTTTATCCTCTTAGATGCATAAACACATGCACATATTTTTTTGTTATATCCTGACATAGTATGTGTTTTGTGTATCGCAATCCAAAGACAGAGTTCAGTGGTGTACAAGGTTCAACTAGTGCTACCCGTATTAGTAGCTCACAGAGATTTTATTTAGTTAGATATACGTTACAAATCTAATGAATCTAACACAAAGTACATAATATTAAGACTTCAAATCCAAATCAGACGAATCATACATTCTGTGGAGTTCTTCATTATGCATTATGCAGTTTACTCCATTCTCCGGCCATCTCAACTCGTTTCGGCCCGTATATCTTTCTCAACCCCTTATTTCCAAGCGCTACAAGGACTATCATAAAAAGAAAAATAGTTTTTATCTCATTCTGGAACTCCTTTCAATGCCACCAGCGAAACGTGTTGGTTTCGGTTGTTCCGAAGTACGATTTCCTTAATTCGTAACTTTTTAAGGTTCTCAAATTTTTACAAAACTGGAAAATCCCCGAATTTGGCATTCCAAATCTATAATGTGGATTTCAATTTCACCATGTTTCCAAATTTCAAGCACTTCTAAAATAAAACTAGCGGAAGAACAGTTTTATATGTTATCTTGTATAATTCCATACACTGTTAAAAGTTATCAGTCAGTTGTCTGGAAAAAGCTAGGCAACTATAGTTGCCTGAAAATTTCTAGTAACTTGGCTAATAACAACTGGCTACTTTGCAGTTCTCAGGAAAATAAAAAATAAAACGCTCAAGCGAGATTTGAAAACAGGTTGTTCAGTTAGAAATCTAGGGTCTTAATGACTGGACTAAACTGTTAGTGATAAGAAAGCATTAGATAAAGGATCAGAAATCCGTTGCCCGAACTCTAAAAATGTAAACGAAGTTTCTCCCACGACTTATGCCATGTTTTAATCACTTTTTCTATTTGTCAGTTGGGGATCGCCATCCCCATTCACTTTGAATATTTCCCTTTTCTGCTAAAGCGCGTGATCAAAACGGTGAGAGCAAACACTTAATCAGAATTCCATGTTTGGTTGCAATAAGAACCCGTTTTCTCTTTCTGCGCATGTGCCAACACCACACTGGAACTGAAATGGAGAATTTCCAGTACCACAAAAGAAATATTTCAGTGCTTTTTTTTTTTTTAGGATTCTTGCAAATAGTAACATTTATCTGAAACATTATTGGATATGTCAAGGCACTTTCTTAAAATGTTTAACAGTGTGAGTGAGTGAATGTATTGAAATATAACTTATGATTCTTTTGTGGAGCGGAAGCAATTGTTTGGACAACGGGTTTAAACTTGTCCAACTTTATAAAGAGACGCGTTTCGTATTTGAGATTTAAAAAATTCAGAATTGCAAAGTTTAACATTCCACAATTTCAGAATTACAAAAGTAATATTTTTATTCGAAAATTAAGATTTTTAATTCTAGAATTACAAAATTATACAAATTCCGATTCCGATTTCGGAATCTGAATTTCAATTCGGGAATTGCGAATACTCTTAATGCTGAACCATCCAAGAATATTATATTCATCTCAGGCATATTACTACACGATATTTGAAGGGCATGGGGGAAATAATGGTAACCTTCATTTTTGTAAACAATGAGTTGAGTACAGAAATACAATGGTAAAACTCACGTGAGCTGAACTATGCAAACAGTTCAAGTTAAAAACAAGAGATGGCAGCACATTGGCAATTTGTTTTATGGGAAACCGCATATGCCGGCAAACCATACTGAATTTTCCTAATGTAATATCTCAATTCATTATCAATGTGGGCTACCATTGCCCGCCCCCCGACTCCATGCCTTTCATGTTGCTTTTCCTTACGAAAAGTTAATGAACAATACTCTAAGAGGGTAAATTCTGTAATTAGTGCACTTACACTTACAAATCGCAACTCACAAGTCTGTAATGAATTAAGCACTTTAGACGATCATATTTGATCTAGTTTACTCCTTGAGTACTGGAGAGATGCATGCTAGGAATAACTAGGATGGAGAGGAAGACAAATTAATGGATTCGCGCACAAACAAAGGTAGAAGATATAATCAAGACTGCGAAGAAGATGGAGTGGAGATGTACCGGTCACATAGCTAGACGAACAGACGGAAGATGGACGACAACTGTACTACATTGGGTCCCTAGAGAAATGAAACGACTGAGAGGACGTCCAAATGCAAGATGGGTAGATGAAATAAGCGTTTTTCAGAAGCTACATGGATGAGGATAGCAGCAGACCGACATATGTGGAAAGAAAAGGAGGAGACCTTCATCCAGTAGTGAATAGACAATGGCTGAATATGATGATTATGATGACCCCTTGTATACTTCTCTTACATACCAACAGTTCATTTTATATGATATGATTTTATATGATTTTATGTTCAGAAGGAAAACTTCTTTATATGAGCAAGAGGTATTTAGCAAATCAGAGCTAAACAACAACGCAATGCAGTATCAATATACTAAAACAACGCTGAAAATAATGTAAACAATGTTTCGCCTTTTTAGTTTTAATTAGCCTAAGTATACTCCAAAATTAGGTAAGTTGCCGTGTTAGTGCTGTGTTAAGCACAGCACTAACACAAAGCAAAACAGTTAAATTGACGTAGTTTTTTTTTTTTTATTCCTGTGTTTTTGGTCATTATTATTTTAAAATGATAGATGATTTAATTATCTAAACGAGAATGACATGTCTCATGCATTCTGACTAACAAGTGAGAGAAATCTTTAATGTTTCATGTTGTGTGTAACTAGTATAATAGTATGATGATGGAAAATAGGATTTTTAATTTTCTAAATCCTGAAACTATTAGGAATATAAGAAAAGTTACGTTCATAACAAGAAAATTAATTCTCAGTTTTCAAAAGAATATTTATTCTATGAAAAAAAAAATCTGATATATTCTCAATTTTAAGCTTTCGTTCCCCAGAATAATTTCTTGTTCTCACAACTGCTTGAATTAGTGTTCCTCTCCAGAACAGGAGAATACAAGAAGGTCTATCGAGTGATGTTTTAATTATTACATAGAGAGTTGCTAAACAAATGTAACGTGAATACATTTGTGCCATTGGAACAGTTATTGATTAAAGTAAACTATAACTACAATTTGCAATCTATTAGCCTTTTTCCATAGATTTTATTTAATGTTCCTAAAAAAAAAAAAACACTGTGTAGCCACCGAAACCATGTCGTGGGAAGAAATTCGTTCCACCTAACTTTTATATTGTGCTCACCTTTATTGGCAATGAAAGCCCTTTGATTCTCGTAGTTTATGCCTTTAATAGTTGACCTCGAAGAAGAAGGACAATGGCGAGAACTTAACAATGACGTCAGGATTTCAATAAAAGAAAAACATGAGAATGCAATATTAGATTTTTATTTGTTTTTACTGCCTTCTTGGAATTTCCAATTAGCTGATGTTATTTTTCTCCCCTCTGAATGCTAGAATAAACTCATATACCATCTGACTTTTTTCGATATTTTAGTAGAAGAGGATTAATTCTAGAATATTAAATGCTGCCTTATGAGAGATACATGAATTCAGTCACATGTGCAATAAACTTCCTGAATTTGAGGACACGCTACAAATGTTAATAATGTAAAGTGTCTGGGTTTTACAAAACGATTTGCAGTTTTACAGGAAAGAAAACAGTATTTGGGTTAAAAAAACAAATTCATTGAATACTAACGTTATTAACGGTACATATCATTTTCAAGTATTGCACGCTTCAAAGAACGAATTAAACTAAATATTTTATGTATCAGAAGACAGAAACGGGCTCCATTAATTTTATTTCATTTATTACAAAATCGAGAGCGTAAAATACAAGGGTTTGATGATGTTAAACTAGAAACTGACTAGCTTGTTGGCTCAGTGGGAATGTGGTTGTCTCATAGTTAAGAATACCTGGGCTTAATTCTTCAGACTGGACATCACCTTTTCTTCACTAACACCAGGTGAATGCTAAGATAATTCCTCGACTAGAGGTCAAGATCACTGTCTTCAAGATTTCTGCTTAACATGCGTGATTTAACGTTTTTTGGTTCAATAAACCGTTGAAAAGGCGGACATTAAACGGTTTCATCAACGTTTAAAACACGTATATGCTACTAGGATTGTTTAGTAATAAACATTTGAATAACAATAGGCCTAAGGACTTTTTGATTTTCACTTTCTAAAATACAGTTACAGGTGGACGAACACTAGACAAAGGAAAATAAATATTCCAGTACATGAACATCCAAGTAAATTTCTGAGGAACTCACCGTCATAAAGAATATGCTCTTTGTGCAGTGCAGTAACTAAAATAGAACTGAGCAAGTTAAATGTAGTCTCAGCCTATATATAGTTTCCTACTAGCAGTAGTGAAATTACGTGTACATTAGTGTAAGAGCCTGAAGTGTCAAAGAACATGACGGTGACCAATCTACCTAGTAACAACACGGAACTCCTCTCTAAGCGAGAATAACTACGTCTCTCCCCGTCTATGCAGTGTCACATTAAGCGTTCCCTATCGCGCTAATATCTGGTGAGTATCGAGAACAAGAAAATATCTTAAAGTTAGTTGAATAGTTTCCGAACTAATCACTCATGCATAATAAGTGCTGGGATTGTTCTGCTGCGACGACATTCTCCTCCAGGAAATAGATCTATAAGATTGAAATGTAGATTGTAGATTGGAGCATCATGTAATGTAGAATGTCAGCAATTGTGTTTGTGGAACTGCAACTTGATGAGACAGATTCTAGTTTTAGTTGTGGTCCGAGCGGGCTATAACATAACCCCTTCCCCTTACCATTATAGACCATAATCAAGCTACAGAATACAAATGTTTCTATGACCTCATGTGGTCTGGTCTATCTACGGACTCTATCCGACCACATGACTTGACGTCGTCCATGACCCAGTTTGGATTTGCGTTGATCCGGTTGAATTTGAATTTAATTTTAAGGTCTTTACTCAACTTTGGCTCAAGCCAGGTGGATGATGATAGGATGAATGGTGGAATGAAGAAGGTGGGAGGAATCAGGAGAAACCCGAGAAAACCCACGCACATGGAGTTTGTCCATCACAAAACCCACATGGCACGAGCAGGGATCGAATCGAAGACCCCAAGTACTCCAGTTGAGGCGCATTGCGTGGTGATTGTCAAATCCAAAGGAATGGAGTGTCCACTAGCTGATAATTCACTGGAGTGTCCACTGGTACTTTCTTTAACATGGGATATTATTTTACAATGGCAATGAGTAACCTCTGATTGTAGTAGGCAGTCCTGTTCTGTCACTACTCTGGACTTTCGCACACTTATAAGGAATTTCTATATTTAGGTAAGTCAATATTTAAAGGGAACGAATTACTCCTTTAATAATACGCTTGCAGTGACTGTTTAAGTGTGAAGTCTCGTGTTTCAAACCGAGGATATTTCCGTCTTTTCATTACCTCTCATCACAGACAAGAACATTTAAAAATATTAGTGTAACCGAAGAGCACTGCAACCCAGTCCATTGGTATACACTTTCGTCTTGGCTCACCAGATATCATCAGTATTGTTTAGCTATGTCCCGCTATACTTTGTGTCATTAATCGAATCACTCGTGCGTTCGTATATTTATGTTGTATAAAAGGTTTTTCACAACTGCTTTTTGCTAGTTAACATTTTGAGTGTTTCTTTCTCAGCTCGTGATGATAGATGACTTCTAGAATCGTTGCTTGTACTCATAAAAAGGAAACAATCAAAATAATTGAAATACGTGGAATCACAATCTGACTCAAAATCACACTCACGTCATCGTTTTATGGAGAGTCATCCTTAAATCAGTATAAAAAACCTTTCGGGGTAAAGACAAGAGTGACCTAAAAATTCTACTCACAAAAGAAGTTGTATCCATTTTGCGAGTTACTTTCTTTGTGTCACTATGGCGGACATGTCTCCTTTGTAATAAAATTAGATTTAGTATTCTTCCGCCAAATCTGACACAAAGAAAGTAACTCGCAAAATGGATATCACTTCTTTTGTGAGTAGAATTCTTGCGTCACTCTTGTCTTTCCCAAAGGTGCTTTTATACTGATATCACTTATTTTGTAAGGCTGAATATTTTTTAAAAAATGTGCATAGTCTTCATACAAAAGGCCGATTTTGGGCCGTATTTCGAAAACGGTAACTCATATCAACATAATAAGCTTTGATTTACCTCCAACTAGTTTTCGCCCGCACTTGACCACCAAAATCCCCGGTACCAACCAACCACTCTGGGCGGCAAAAAGACAGACAGAATGACGGAGGCCCTTTTCTATTATTTGTGAAAATTCTGTGATTGAGCTAAAAAGGCTATAACACTTGAACCCTTTCACCGATTTTGACGTGTTATACACCGTTTGAAAGGTATTGAAGCGTAGATTACGATTCCGCAAGTTTCGGCTGCCTATATGGTCTGTGCTAAGTGCTATCACCAGAAATGTGAAATTCTGTTATTTTTTTTTCAAACCGCCCTACTGGGTCCCATGGAGGTCCTACCGATACATTTTTTCTCTGTGTCTTAGTATGGCAAAGAGCTTCAAACGCAACTTCAAGCATCAAAAAGGGGCTTATAGTTTGCTAGATCTTATATTAGCTGTATATATGGTATATGAGTGCCGCTAACAGACTCGTTGCTTAACGTCACCCAAAGAATTACCGTTCTTCGTGATAAACTAGCGTGATATGGCAACATTTGATATGTCCATTTTTTAATATTTAGAGTTTTATAGTGTAAGACGCTGCTTTTCTGCACATCTATGATATCACAAAAGTTGATGCGAATATTCTCAACGACTATGCCTTAAATCAAATTTCTCATAAGTTGATAAGTCAAAATGTGTGTATCACTGATTTGGCAGAACTTGATATTTTTGGAATACAATGTTTTCCACCTCGAAACGTTAGTTTTTAATGGACTTGTCAGGTTTTCCTGCCGGAAAATACAGTAAAAATATACTGATGAAAGCTCGTAAGACATATTTGTGTGTCTATTACTCCTCATGTTATGAAAAAATTAGCAATGCATGGCAGCAGAGCATAGCGTTAATAAATTCTATGCAAAGTTGGAACAAATTTGAGTCTCTTCCAGCTTCAAGCGTAAGGAAGATACACGAAATAGTAATGGACCTGAGCCATAGATGGCTAAAGGTTACATAAAAAATTCAAACACAAGAAATAATTTTGTTACAAATTTCTTGTTATCGCTTACATATTGTATTTGTTGTTGCAATATAGAAAAATTTAGTATCTACTTTCAAAGGTAGTTTTACCTCAGCGAGGTATTCATAAAAATACGTTATATATGTACTATCATGGCCAAAATAATGTTCACATGACTTTGTTATACACGATTTTTCTCTAAGCCTGCAAGATAGGCCACCCAACTAACGTAGAGTGGGCTGTGTGTGATTCTGAGAGTGTGTGCGTGAACGAGCAAGGGTTGGAATTTTCGTTTCTTTAAGAGGAAACATTATCACATGTCCTGGGTTCTGGAAAGATGTTCATGATTTCTTGTAGTGTGTAGCAAATAATAAAAAAACGTAAGCAAGTCGTATTTCAAACACCAAAACAGGAAACCTAACACCATTTTTATTTTAGGTGGGCCACTAGCTGAAGTGTATTGAAAAGTTTAATTCAAATTGTCCAATAGAAAAGATCCTTACCTAACATGGAGAATAAAAAATGAACTTAAAACCTATGGTTTCTTCCTTATTTCTTTCTTAATGAATTCCATAGAACACTAACGTTATGCATAAAAAACAAGGAAAAGGTCTGTTTCTATCAGTTCTGAAAAATAGGGCACGATATCTATCCTTTATAATTTCTGATATTATGTTGTTATTTACGTTATTTTATGTGTGCGTACGTACGATATTGTGTGTGCGTGCATGTGATAAACATCGAAACGAGTATGCTTTCTTCCGAGCGCCGTACCTTACTTGGTTAAACGTTCGTTTCGTTCTCCGGAGGTCCTCGGTTCCGTACCAGAGGCTGACTGTCCTGACTTAGGTTTTCCCATTGCTCATAAAAAAGATTGCGACAACGAATGCCGGCCAAGTGGCACCTTCTTATCCTATAATCGTGTCTGGTAAACAGACCCCCTCTTTCTCCTTCCTTCGTCTCGCCCATACTGAAATCAGCAAACATCATGAGCACGTTTTGTTTTTCAAAATAGACATGTATTGGTATCGATAAAATGAAAGAATAGAGGCGAGACGAATCAATATACATAAGTTGATGGAGGGAGAAATTTTAACACATACAATGAAACATTGAAACCGATCGTATATCTGTTAGACAGAGGCAGACAAAATGAGAGAGAGTGATAGAGAGAGAAAAGGGGAGATAGAAGAAGAAGAAGTACAGATAAAAATTTGGAATTTAAACGTAGTTAAAATATTAAGTTCAGTTCCCACAGTATAAAGTTCAGTTCCCACAAATCAAATCTAACAGCAAGAGAGAAGTAACTTTTGGATTTTATATTTTTTCAGGGTTATTCTAATATATAAAGGGTGCTTCAAACATTTATTAAATCACTTTCACAATGGAGACCAAACTTGGTGGTCAGATTAAATACTCATGATTCTAGTGAAACTCCAGAGTTTTGAGACACATCTAGGATAATGTCAAAAGTGTAACACAAATTCTTTGTTTGCGCGGGGCTAGTTTGCAAATTCGGTGAGGCTTATTAAACATACTGGTTCGGAATACTTTGTAATCTCCGAAATTCCCAGTTCATAGATTTTCCAGACCGGGTCAATCGGTTTACGGGGCCACTTATGTTTGGGTCAGGCCCTATCACCGGGTCATCAAAAGTGGCCCGGAATTGTCTCTGGAACACGCACAAAAAGAGAGAGTTTGTGTGAAGTAAGGGAAAAATAAAGATAGAGAGAAGAAGAATAGAAAGACGCAGCGAAGACACGATAACAATACATCAAGAAAGAGAGGAAGAGAGAAAGACCAATGAAAAACATGAAAACTAGATTATCACTATGCCAAATAGCACACATACTGTTTGCTCGGATTATGACCAGTGATGCTTTGTTCTCCACAACCCGAAGATAAATCTCTGTTTGAATACTTCAGTGTATGCGAAAAAGAAACTGACTGGTGGGGAACCGAACCCAGATTTTCAAATTAGAAGTCCAGCACGCTAGCGATACTCCACGGGTGAATCTATAGTCACAATGTGCCTAACATATGTTATAGTGTTCCTTTCTAAGGATAATAACAGGAAAAGTGCATATTTCTGATCAATGACGTGTTCTTAACCCCCTGGGACTTGATTTGGACTTTTCCAACCAACATTCGTAAATCGTCTTTCTATCTTTAGTGACTCAGGTGCTTCATCCCACAGTCGGAAATATTATCCGTTTTGTATGAGAAGTAAAGTAATGATTAGATTATTCACGATTGCTTTGTAAAAAAATCTTTAGCGTTAACAGGATTCGAACCCATGTTGGTTTGTTTTCGAACTGAAATACCCAGCTCGTTTCTCCTACTCCATTTTGCCAACGATATTAATAGCTATGAATAACCAAGTTCAAATGCGAGGAAACTGTAACACTGAGTCTATGTGTTACATTTTGTCTGTATGTATTGTGTGCTAAGTAAACACATTTGTATGCGTGTCCTTTTTGTCATTTCGAATTATGAAATGAATATATTATGGCAGTTTTAGGAACAAATCCAGTTTAGGGTAAGAATTGCCACATTAAAATACGATCACTTATTGTCGTTTATTTTAACGTGAATTAGCCTGAACGAATCTAACATCACCAAAAGAAAATTATCGTTAGCAAATTGAGAAGTTAAAACTTCAATTAAAAGTTCTAATACACTTCGTGCAATATGACAAGTTGAACGTAACACAAATTTTAAC
>JAGDQP010014740.1:0-44402 GCA_022664845.1 Lepisma saccharinum | reverse complement strand
GTAAACCGGAAACTACTTATGCATACACCTGGTATTGGAATTGTATTTACTTTTATTTTAATATATTGTATTGGAATGAAAAAAGAAACTTAATAATGCGCATGCCACTTATCATATTTTTTATAAGTTTTCCGAAAAAATATTATGACAATTCCAATTGTCTGTGATTTGCTTGAGAGAGAAAAAACGAATGTTTTCTCCAATCTGACAAATGTTTACTTCAGCGCTGAGTACACTTGGAGTTTTTATCTTTTATAGGGCGGTTGCAAAGTAGGGCTGAAACTTCGAGAGGTGATTCCTCACATCAAAACAAGAGAAACATTCATTTTAAAAATGTCCAATCATGTATAGTGACGAAGTTATAAGCGTTCAAAGGAAGTGTAGTATCGACACAAATCACGTCATACCTCAAAACCTGTAAGGGCATTTACCGTGGAGTTCTTTTCAAGCGTCTTTTAGAAGGAGGGTGTAGCCCCAATCTCAGTCACTGGCACAGGAAGTAGCATCGGATCATTAATTCTGTGAGTTTTAAGATTAATCTGACACTCGTTGGTATAACTAAAAGAAATTGATATTTTTAACGTTCCATCCCCTTCGCTACGCCCTTGATGCCCATCTAAAACGGTGCGTTACAAAAAAAAATACATTGGAAATCTGAAACAATTCACTCCGTTTCTACAAGAACGCCACATTTCACATTAATTGTGCAAAATATTAACTTCTTCAGTATATTTCTGGTAAGGTAATTGATCGCATGCCGTTTACTAGTGCTGATCGAACGCCGTGTTGCTTCTACCCCGTGTTCGTCGAACGCTGTGTTGGTTGAACTGCGTTGGATCAAAACGGCGCTGGACCAACACGATGTTAAGCTAACACGGAGTTGAACCAACACGGCATTCAACCAATACGGTATTGGACCAACAATAAATTTGACAACGCCCCAGATATATAAAACGTAAAAAGACAATAAAAATATAATCTAAAATTATTTTTTGGGCACCTGCGTAAAATCAATATTGCGTTGTACCAATACCGGCATGAAACCAACACTTTGTAGAACCGGCGTTGAACCAACACAGGTTTTGACCTGGGGTGTTGGTCGTATGCCTGTTGTTACTGATTGAGAGACTGTTGGTCGTACGAAGTGTTGGTCTAACGCCGTATTCCCATTGAGTGTTGTTTCTTTTTGTATAATGAGCCAATCAAGACAACAGAAGGTCTCTTATTAGGTCTGTTCAAAAATTAGTACACCTGTAATATCTTTAGTGAAGTAGTTAAAACAACTAAAATATATTCCAAAAGTGAAATACTGAAGATTACATGGCTTATTCGCAAAATCCCTGGTATTATGAAAAAAGAAATATTAATTTTCGTAGAGCGTCATTGCGAGAGGCAGATATTACTCTTGTGGGGGGTCCAATAAAACCGATCTCCTAAACAAACAAGAAGCAAGAGATAGCGCTGACCCAGTAGGAAGACCTCTAAGTCCCTACAAAAAATGACACTATAAACAATACAGATAGAAAACTTGTATTCAAGTGTAAATAGCGCAATGGGTAACAACTAGTTGTCAAACGCTACCACTCCAAGTATCCCACTCATAAGCTCAAACATAAATAAAAAGATCGTTTGGTTCTAATCTCGAAAAACCACACTGGAAACAGAAACAAAAACATTGTTATAATGGAGAGACACGGTTTTGGGAGTAAGTGAACATGTAACATAAATTAATACCGATATGTAAGCAGTGTCTTAGACACCTATACTAGATTAGCACCATGAGAATAGAAATTAAGAATACTTCCAAACAATTTAAACAAGAAAATTATAACTAACTGAATGAAGCTAGAGATTGGCCTCTTGAGGATCAAAAATACCAAATGAGAAAACCCAATAAATCTGAATACTAGTCGGAGACCTGGACGCACAAACAGTCCAATTCAACAACCGAACGAAGAAAACAGGATAGACAAAGCAAACGTGTCAAGTAGCACCTGGGTCGGTCAACTTCTGGGTTGGATGACCGCCCAAAAAATGTCAGTTAAAATGACAATTATTTATCGAAAATCAAACGACTGATAACCAACCGGTATATAGTTTTTCCAACCCAGATGGCGAGAGATGTACACACAATATATATTTTATATATTCACATATAGATAGAGAAGCGCCTATGTCCTAGGGAGTGAAAAACTGATCCACTGACATCCACACAGGCAGAGAACAAGAATATTCACATGAAATTATCTTTAGATACTAATCTACTTCACTCTTCATATAGACACCACACATAAGGTGAAATATTTTTAGCTTAGAATTTGCCCAGCTGGAGTGGTTCAAAGCCCTGTGCTGCATCTCCCGTCCCACACTCTGAAAAATATACATGTTTCATTTTTAAGTTACACATATAAAAATCATTCAATGTCTGGTGGCGTGCATGCTGAAATAAGAATTGTCACTTTATCCCAATGTTGACATAGAAGGTTGAAGGTACGTGACCTCCGATGAAACACATCGATCTATAAATAAGTTCAGTGAACTGTTTAAACCAAAAATCTTTTTCGGGAGAGAAGTATGGGCGGATTTAGGGGAGAGAGACCCTGGTGGGGAGGAAATTACTCTAGAAGCTATCGTTTAGAATGGAACATTTATGGTCATTCTGAAATGATTGGGGAGTAATGACCCCCATTACCCCATAAATCTGCCCATAGAGAGAAGATTATATAGTTCGTCCTATTCATTACCAAGATACAATTGCCTAGCTGCCCTTTTTGCGCACGCCTGACGATGTCAAAGGACCATTGTGGTCCTATGTTGCACTTATATGTAATGCAATAGACGGTTTTGCACTTCCAGTACAATAACATACCGAACCACATCATTGGTCGGTTTTCTTCCGGGAGGGACGAGAATCTATAAAGTTCTATCGAGTTCTAAAATCTAACCAGTTCTTAAAGCTTTGTAGCTTACTAAGGCGCTACAATTCAAGATTGTGTTTTATCTTGCATTGTTATAAAACATAAACTAGCAGATCTACTTTTAATCTCTCTCCAAGTAACAAATTTTCTTTTGAATTGGACTTCACAATACCATAAAGTTTAAAATTAATGCATTACTTGTTTTAATAGATAATTTAATCGAGCCAACCAAGACCAGCAATAGAAACACTGCATTAGCTCTTTTCAGAAATTAGAGCATTTTTATACGCTTTAGTTTAACATTTATGCATATCGTTAGAAAACTGTTGAAGCTTTTGTAATGGTTCTGCTGTGGCTAAGCATACTTTATTGCCTCAGTACTCTTTTCTTGGCAACAATAATAACATAGGAGAGCATGCGGTAGCTCAGTTTATAAGCTGACCAAAAGCTTGGTCACTGCTTCCTCTATAACTTAATATTTGACAAAAATACCGCTTTGTAGGTTATCTTGATTCTTCGTGCCATCTCTTGAACTCCTCTAAACTTAGTTAAAAACTCGTATAAACATACTACAAATTGGGCCATCAGTATTCAAAGCAGATAATTGGGTTTTGCATATTTGTTTGTAAATAATGGTTTTCTTGCGATGAAAATATACTCCTATACATTACTATGCCACTTTACGTGGTACAAGCGGCAATAAAGAAAATTTTGGTTGGACAAAACCGTTTAAAAAATTAAATAAGCATACAGCATACTTCTATAATTTCGTGCTAGACATAGTGATCTTCCCATGTGTTCGTTCTAAATACAAGACAATGGTAAATAGTTATAATAATATTAAAATGTGTGACTTTTATCACTTCTTATTCAGAAGATGTTACGCAATAAATTTAACCCACAACAACTATCAAATGAACTTGAGTAAAAGTATCAATAAATCGAGGCAAAAATTCATATTTTAATCTTTATATGTTTATTTTAATCATGGCCTTTAGGCATCTAAAGCTCAGGTCGGAATAGGGGAGCGGAAAGGATTCGAAAATGTGTCGTCCAGGGCTTATGTTGAAGGTGCCATCCCGGTGTGACTGAGGAAAAGCCCTGGGAAATTCTCAGTCAGGGTGGACGGCCGCTGGGATCGAACCCACGACCTCCCGAATGCTACTAGGGCTCGGTCATCTTTTAATCTAATATGCATTGTAATAACACTCTATTAAGGATGGATAATGGGTGAAAGTAATCTGGTGTTTTCTTCACAGAACTAAAAATTTGAATTTGTGTGACGTAAGGTTTCCCTTATTGGTTTGATTCCTAGAGCTTGTAATCAACTTTGACCGGGTAGCCATCTTGATTTCAGATGGGATTGTTACCTTGAATGTGTAAGTTGTGAAGTTGACTGGTTCCTATACAAAGTTTGCTCAGTTTCGGCTTTTTTCAAATTTCATCACGTAGAAGATTCATGGAACTAAATAAGCAACAAGTCTTTACGAAAGTAAAGGAATCGTTTAGTTTAAAGCATTCAAAGAATTTCATTTAATTGATTTAGTATTTGAACCGTGAACATTAAATATTAGTTGTTGATTATTTTAATAGCAAAGAAGTATCTAAGATAATTGGCGCTACCAGCTTAGTGACAAATTTGAACCACGAAGTTTTCTATTAGCCTTCATATGTTGTTTCTGATACTCCCATTTTTTAAATTATTAATTTGAATACTGCAAATAATCAAATCAAAGGTACACAAAATAGCATGCCAAGTTTAGAAGATACACGGTGACTGGGGTGTGGGAGACAGAAACGAAGAAGGAGAAAGAGCAATAGACTTTGGAACGGCATTCGATCTGGTGATTTGCAATACATTTTTTCAGAAGAAAAAGGAGTATCGCTTAACTTACAAGAGTAGTGAAAAAGAAAGTCTAATCGATTTCATCTTGTGCCGAAGGCAACATCTTAAGGATATTAAGAACTTCAAGGTCACAAATGGTAAAAGTGTGGCCCCACAACACAGAGTGGTGATTGTGGACTGGGAGTTTGCAGGTGGAAATAATAGGAGGCCGCGAAATGGAGAGCCCAAAATTAGATGATGGAGACTGGAAGAAGAGAAACTAAGAAAATTGTTCAGGGAAGAGGTTATCGAAAGAGTAAATCTGAAAGAAGAGGATGTGAAAAAATGGTGGGATGTGAACAGTAGATCATGCTAACGGCCGCAGAGAAGATTTTGGGTAGAACTTCTGGAAAGAGTTCCCCTGCAGGAAAAGAGATGTGGTGGTGGAATGAGGAAGTGCAAGAAACTATTAAAGCGAAGAAGAAAGCTAAAACAAGATGGGATGCTTCAGGGAAAGAAGAAGGTAAATGTAGCCTCCAAGAGGCTAATAAAGAAGGAAGCGTGGGATGAACTGTATGACGAACTTGAATCACCTGGTGGTGGAGTGAAGAAGAGGTGAGCAAAAACCAGAGACAAGGCAACAAAGGATATTACCCATATTAGGCAAATTAAGAATGACCAAGGCTTAGTGCTTACCGATGAAGACAGGATTAAAGAGAGATGAACCGAATATTTCGAAACGCTCCTAAATGAAGAAAATCCTAGAAAAGTTCTTAGCGACGGAACCCCAAATCCTGAACCAACGCCAAAAATAAGCTGAGAAGAAGTAGAAAAAACAGTAAAGAAAATAAAGACCGGCAAAGCTACAGGTCCTGATTGCATACCAGTAGAAGCGTGGAAGAGTTTGGGACCAGAATGTATAGATATTATATGGGATCTGATGTAAAAATCTATGAACAAGAAACAATGCCCACTCAGTGGAGAGAGTGTGTTATTGTACCAATTTTTATGGAGAAGGAAGATATATAGGATTGTGGAAACTATAGAGGAATCAAGCTAATGTCACACACGATTAAGATTTGGGAGAAAATTATAGAAGGAAGATTACAAGAAGGAACATCAATAGGGGAAGAACAATTTGGGTTTATGCCATGAGAAAGTACAACGGATGTAACTTTTATGTTAAGACAAACTACGAAAAAGCATCAGGAAAAGCAAAAAGGATTGCATCTGGTCTTCATTGATTTAGAGAAGGCCTACGACAGAGTACCACGTTAGGAAGTATGGAGATGCTTGAAGAAGAAAAGAACGCCAGAGAAATATGTCAGGATAATCCAAGATATGTATACAAGTGCTATAACTCAGGTAAGAAGTAGTGTGGGATTGACACGCCTAATCCCTGTTATGGTTGGATTACACCAGGGTTCAGCCTTAAGCCCGTACCTCTTAAACGTAGTCATAGACGTTATAACTCAGGATTTGAGAAGTTAAACCCCCTGGTGTATGATGTTTGGTGATGATATTATACTATGGAATACTGATAGGGCAGAACTTGAAAGGAAAGTAGAGAGTTGGAGGAAGTCTCTGGAAGATAGAGGCCTAAAGATTAGTAGAAAGAAAACTGAGTATCTTGAATTTAACGGAGCAGGAAATGGAGAAATGATGTTGCAAGAAGAACGCTTGAATAAAGTGAAAAGTTTTAAATATTTAGGCTCAACTGTTACTGGAAATGGCGATTTGGACCGGTCAAACAGTAAAATTTTAATTATAACTACTGTATGTTAAAACAAAAATAAAATGATTTGCAGATGAAGCTCCTACTGAGATCCCACTGCTTTTATTACGTCACATTATAGAAAGTTATCTACTCTTTCCAATGGTGCATCTGGTGTATTTCATGAGATATTCATGGTGTTACATTACGAAGTCAACGTAATTATATATAAATTATGACATAAAAAATGCTTCGCAGATTTACTTCCCACCAAGAACCCACTACTATATTCGTGTTATTATTTTGCGATGTCCACACAATTATATATAATAAGGTAAAAAGAGAAGAATGTTTTGAGATAAGTTCCCACTGTTTATATTACATCATTCTAGAGGACATTTTCTTCTCTTTTCAATGGTGCAAGTTTCATATCTGTATCTGGTGTTTATTTTGAGATATTCGCGGCATTATGTTGCAAGGTTAACACCACTTCAGAAACCGCTTTTTCCGCAATCATAGATCCATATCTTAAAAACTATTAACTCTGCCACAATTGTGTTATTAAATTTGGATTTTATTATTAAATTTACATCAAAAACACCTAATCTTGTCTTTTATAATTCATAAAGCATGACTTAAAAATTCAAATTCAAGTGGGCGTGTTTCTGTAACGTGGTGGTCGCGACAACATTTGAGGACTAAACATGCTAACTTTAAAGCGCTGTAACTCTTGGTACATGTAGCCTAAAAATCTATACGCTGGAATTTGTACTAAGAATGCTAACAAAAATCAATGTTCCACATTTCATCAAAATCGGAACTATGGGTGATATTTCACCTTTTTCTGCCTGATTTGGTGGAATAACCCAGTGGCCTTTACAGTTCCTTCTCTCCGAAATTCAAGATATCAAACCTGAACTTTCGTATATGGGACGAGTATCTTCGTAAAAATTATTTAGGTAATTATTTGTATACAAAGTTTAAATTTTCAGGGCACGAATGAGAGATAAAAAAGTCAGAAAAACATTCTAATTCATCTGTGAATGATAATAGTTGTCCATATGCTCAAATATCTTAGAGAGTCCAAATGAACTTTACCAACCCGATAAAAACATATAGAATGTCTGAAGACAGTATGTTCAAAATTATCCCTTCAAAGTATTTAGAGAAATCTCCCATTGTATTGTTATACGTACTACTAACAATACACATAAGTTCTCACAATTTGTCGTATGGTTAGTTATCGATTAACAACTAAATTTACTATTGATCTAAAAACACTTTTAAATTCTAAAGTTGAGCAGTGGTAGCGCATTGGGACGGTAACCCAAAGGTACTTTTCACTCTTTAATATTACCGGTACTTTTAAATTACTTTAACTATTTTCTCGAATTTACCTGTAACAAACAATGTCAATAGCCTCATCGTTTTGTTCAGGTGATTGTACGGACTGTATGTATTAATGCATAATTGATGCTTTAGAAACACTCTGTAATCCGGTTTAAGCTGTATGGGACACTACTTTCTACCTCTCTCAGAAATGTTGATGTAACTAATAATTCACGACTTTGCCTCTCTAGTACGGAATAGTCGAAATAAACTCGTTACTACAGTGTAAGATGTAGACAATCATTATTAGGAACCAATTCATAAATCAAAGTTGACGGATGTGAAGAGAAGGAACACTGTACAAAGCTTCCTAATAATTGATTTTACCCTACCATTGATTCCATACTAGGATAACTATACATCTCGGGTCACATTCTATAAGATTTATTTATGAACAGGACGACATTACGCCCGAAATCTTAAATGTCAGCCATCTATTTATAACACGAACACTAGAGTAGTAAACAAAAGCCATCTATTTATAAAAAGGGAAAGAAGACGTGTAGCTAATAAATCCGTTTTGTTCAAAGTTCATTCTTCTTGAATTGCGAGGCTTCACTACGCTAGAAGACACCATAGCAATTCTCCCCCTCCCCTCTCTAAAGAAGGAGTCTCTAGGTTTCATAATCCTTAGTCCAATATGGGGTCTTCTAAACCTTTATGACTTTCTTACTTCCTTAATTGCTGTGTGTTTTGAGCCACCCTGCGTCTGGTCATTAGCCATTTATACACACGTCAGAGTCAACTTGTTTTGGAGTCTGGTAATTATTTGAACTAGGTTTATCGAAGTATAATTGATGTTTATGATACATCCTTTGCTGCTATCCGATTTGTACTAGATACGTATTTGCTCCCAGTTGTTTAAGTAAGTGACCTTGAAGAAAATTGGGGGTCTCTTTTCATGATTATTGACCCAAACTGTATGTTTATTTACCGCATTAGAGAATACCTGCTGACCTGGTTTATCCTTTATATTGTCCTTGACTAAAGAATAATCGGTTCTAGGTTTGTATTTAAACAGATAATCCTTTGGCGATAAACCTGTTCCCGCGGGTAGGCATACACTTCAGGGTATTCAAAATATCATGTAGTCAACACTTAACTTCGTCTAGCTTGGGAACGAAACCTTTTTCTATGTATTTCTTATCTAGTGCTTTTTAAGTATCTGGACTCCTTTTTCGGCCAACCCATTATTCGGCGGATGGAATGGTGCAGAATGCATGAGATTTATTCATCTAAGAACGCAAACTCGTTCAAACAGCTGACCAATGAATGGCGGACCGTTATTGGTCACGATAGTTTTTGGATAACCATGTTTCGAACAAAATCTGCAAACAATTACATGTTTCTTCCATGTTAGTTGATTTAAGTAACCAACTTATTATTAGATTGGAAAAACAATCCATAGCGATTAAAAATTTAAAACCTTTCCACTCTCCAAAATCTAGATTAATACGCTAGAAAGGTTTGGACGATTTTCGGCCAGTGTATGTAATTTACTCTGGGTGGTTTATTTCTCGTCTTCAGACACGGTTCACAATTATCCATAAATTCTGTGATGTCCTGTTCGATTCTTGGCCACTAGACTAAAACTTTTACTAAAAATAACATCCCCCCCCCAGTATTCTGTTTATGCAATATCTGTAAATAAGGCAATCTTAGCTTTGGTGGTAAAATCACGCCATAAACAAACCAAACAAAACAACTATCCTGATACGTTAATTGATACCTTTTTGCAAATATAGCCCTCAACTCAGGAGTATCATGTTCCGTCTTTAATCATTTTGGCCACCCTTAAGCAATCATCTTTTTATTTGCTGACTCATCCGATCATTCTCTGTTTCTCTTTTTAACTTGTCGGCTAGAATTGGTAAAACCTGTATTTGTTGTACATAGTGACTAGAAATTTCACTATCGCCCGTTTCTTCATTTAGTGGCAGCCTTGATAAAAAAAACCGCTAGCACTACTTTTTTGGTGTAAATTATATTAAAAACATACGCTGCTAGAAAAAGAGCCCATCTGTGTAATCTAGGTGCTGCTCCATTCGGTACCTCCTTTTCATCAAAAATTAGCTTGACAGGTAGTGAATCGGTCATAATCTTGAATTGCCGCCCACACATATATTTGTGAAATTTGCGTATAGCAAATATAACTCCCAACGCCTCACGCTCATATTGAGCATACACCCTTTTGCGCAGTGGTTAAAGTCGCAGATACACAAGAAACTGTTTTCATACGCCCATCTTCCAAATTACATAGGACTGCTCCTACCCCATCTTGACATGCGTCCGTGATACTTACAATTTCTGCTTCAGGGTTAAACGGATGTAAAATATTGGCCTGAGAAAGCAAAGATTTAATGATGTCGAATCCCATTTGCTGTTGCTTTTCGCATTGCCACTTGACATTTTTCTTCAATAACATGTATAAAGAAGGCAATTTGGCTGACAACATAAGTATATGTCGATGGTAAAATGCCACCATACTTGAAAAGGATTTTAACTGTTGCGTACAGGTGGGTGGGGGACATTCCAAGATAGGGCGTAACTTTTCTGGCGAAATGGATATTCCTTATGATGAAATTTCGTGTCCTAAATAAGTGATCTTATCCTCATTACCTTGACGTTTATCCGCTCAAATATATCTAATACTTGTGTAGCCCGATCAAAAGAAGTTTTTCTATCTTCAGCATCTATCAAGACATCGTCGAGATAGCAAATCACACCTTCCAAACCTGCTGTGACCTAATCAATAAAACGTTGAAACACTTGGGCCGCACAGCTCAACCCAAACGCAAGCCTGGTGTGTCGGAATATTCCCTACGGCGTACTAACTCCCAAACATTGCTGTTACTTGGGATGAACTTTTAACTGCAGATAAGCTTGTCATAAATCCAAAATGGTAAAACATTTAGCACCCCTGATTCTATTCATAATGTCTTCTATTTTGGGGAGAGGATATATCACTTTTTCCATGACTTGGTGTAAGGTTTTGTTTAGATCTAAACATAACCTTATATCATTTCTTTTTTTTTCTTTTTTTTTAAAACAACTACTGGCGCAGTAGCCCATTCTGAGAATTCGACTAGCACTAATACTCTATGCGATTTCAATGTTATTATTTCCTTCTTAACTGTCTCTCTAAGATGAAAAGGTACCTCATATGCTTTACGAAATATTGGTATGGCATCTGGCTTAACTGGGATATGAGCCATATGACTTTCTATGGGTTTTTCGATCTCACCCTGAAACACTGATTTATATCTTGTAATTATTGAATTCGTAATATCGTTATTCTCACTAGATACTGTTAGTAATTTTAGCGAATTATTAGTACAAGCATTGTTAAAAATATTTAGTTTCCAGTTAGGTCACAATTCGTCTAACCAGCATCTGCCCAAAACTGACTTGCAAAATGCATCTTGCACTATAATCAAGGGAAGGACTTTAGATCTTCCCTCCACCATGACTTTTACAGCAATCTCGCCTATTACGGACAGGAAATTATTAGTAACGCTTCGTAAAGTACATGTAGTAGGACGAAGTGGAATATGGGTTAGGTATGTGTTGTAAATATCCAGGCCAGCCACGCTTACTGATGCTCCCGAATCTATTTCGAATACAATATAGGAATGAATCCTCATAGATTTAACCTTTAGTCAATGGGATATTCGATTGTGAACCTTTCTGAAGCAATAATAAGTTTACATGAATCTCCGTATCTTCCTTCTTTACTGCTATCCTTGGCAGGACTCTAGAAATCAAGTCTTTTATCCCTGACTTCCATTTATTAAACTTGGCGTAAAATAACATGCTGAAGTATAGACATTCGATTCCCTTGAAGCTAGGTTCCTTTTTACTACCATTCTGCGCCAATGTAACTAATAATCCACGGTTTTGCCTCTCTGGTACGGAATAGCCGAAATAAATTCGTTACTACAATGTAAGATGTAGACAATCTTTATTTGGAACCAATTCAATCATTGACGGATAAGAAGAGAACTAGGATTAATCAAAGTTGACGGATAAGAAGAGAACACTGTAGAAAGTTTCCTAATAATCGATTTTATCCTATCATCAATTCCATACTAGGATAACTATACATCTCGGGTCACATTCTATAAGATTTATACATAATCATATGAACAGGACGACATTACGCCCGAAATCTTAAATGTCAACCATCTATTTATAACACGAACACAAAAGTGGTCAAAACAATATTTCATAGAAGCCATATTTATAAAAAAGGAAAGAAGACATGTAGCCATAGAGTTAGGAATATAAATAGAGGGAACCTTAGGCTGTTTTGTTGAAGAAACAATGAAGCCAAGAGACGGAAGGGACGAGGAATTTCGGCTATATTAACTGGCCCCATATTTAGAGACCCTCTTTTCCTAGTATTGCATCTCTGAGGTGCACTCATCCTCCTATCGAAAAAGGCAATCCTCACAGTACTCGGTATAGAGGGACTCTAATGGGGCCACACAAGATGGCTGCCGATGAACCGTAATTTGGCTTCATATGACGTCATGTATGTTCTCTCTATTTTCTTCCTAATTCTATGCATGTAGCTAATAATTCGGTTTTGTTCAAAGTTCATTCTTTTGAATTTCGCGGCTTCACCACGCTATAAGACCCATAGCAACATGCATTAACGGTTGGTACTATTCCTTTCTAATTTCGAAAAGGTGGAGAGATTTTATCTTGACACACGTCATAAAAATAATTGGTTTAAGAAAGTTAGCATGCAAAGAAAATTATTTACACATAGGAAATAGTTTTCAAAAACGGATTATTTTAACTACTGTATCCCTTCTGTTAAAGGATGAAAAAAGGTAGATTTCAATTTAGTCAGGATAAATAACATTTTTCCGCTGCCACTAACTTCAAAAACGCTACATCTAGCGAGAAAAAAGCTAGATTGGTAGTTCTGACTGCTTCATCCGTCCGGCGTGGCGGCAAGTAGGTAAACAACAAATTCTTTCGGGAGCTGTGGGAAAAATCAACGGTTCATTTATACGCTATGAGACGATTCAAAATTCTGGTTTCCCGCGAAATGTATACGTTGTGATATTGCAGTTTATGCTTTACATTGTCGCATAGTGTATCACCGGGCACAAGATAATAGCACAACGTATATTTCATGATTTTTTTTCTCTTTAAATTTATGTTATGCGACACTTTTTGTTTATACATTATGAGATTATACGCTATGAGACACCGTGATAAATCTTTACACGTTATGAGTCGATTTCAACTTTCGATTTTCCCGCCACTTTTATACACTATGAGACAATTCGTTATGTTTAATCGTTATGTTATTTATATCAATTGTTGTGTTATGTGTTGTTTATTTAATTTCATGTGATTTAGTTTGTAGTAAAGTTATTTAGTTTGTAGTGAAGTTATTTAGTTTGTTGCATTGTTATTTAGTTTGTCTAAAATGGCAACTCAAGCTGTATCTGAAACTTAATAAATAAATAAATAAATTCAGCTTTTTACGTTGTGCGACAGATGTCACTTGTTATATACTGTGAGAATATAAGCTATGATACTCCTCCTTGAAAGTTGTATACACTTCTTCACTCGTACCTCTCTTTCATTTTAAAACAACCCAAACTTCATCATTTATTACCAATATTTCTCTTATATTGTTTTCCTTTATTTTATATTTTTATTTATTTCTCCCATATCTTTATGACGACTTTTCCACCTTTCATTTCTTTAACCTTCTAGTTTTAAGTAATCTATGTATATTTTTATACCATGTCAAGAAAATGTATAATTGTACCATGTAAAACCTGTAATAACCAGAGATAGTTGAGAGTTGCGGGTGTGAGGAGAATAAATTAATTCTTTCGATGTCCTGTCGAATTTCATTGTCTCGATTCAGCATAAATAGTGATGAGTTAACGATACGATTAGGACGCTGTGGAACTCGTATCAGATCGCAGAAAGCACTGGACTGCAAACATCCTTTTATTCTTTCTTTTCTGTGGCATTTAATTTTAATTATTTCCTAAAAATAGTTGTGAAAACTAGTCGGTGCTATTTAGAACCTAAAGAAAAAAGAAAGGAACTTGTATACATTACGACCTTTCGAATCTCAATTTATTTATGGTCATTAGGAATCTAGACTATCCCATTTGGAGCACTCCTCTGGCAGTTGACATGTCTTTTTCCTTGATTGCTGCTAATATATCAAATACCACCAAATAGCACGAAAACAAGAAATTAACAAGACACTAAGAAGACTTTCTCGTACAGCAATAGCACAAGGCTTGTGATGCCTACAGGTCATAAAATAAGATTAAGTTCGTGCAGGTAATAAACATTCTTTTAAACTTTAGCGTGAATCATTCTAATAATGCGAACAAAACGTTCAAGCGGTGTGTAGTGATTGCATCATATCTTGTAGGTGATTTATGTTTACCATCGTTATGACAGAATAATTCTACTTATACAAAATATTTACAAAGTAGTTTTGGAGCATATGTTCTATAAATTCATGCAACGTGAGACGTATCTTGCATTCGGAATATCTTGATTGTTTTATTCTGATTCCACCTAAGTAAAATGACATAGTAGGAGGTTTCAGGAAAAGGGTTATTGTCCATGAACCAACATTACAACTAACAAGCAAAAGGTTTTTCATAAACGTAGATCCTCTTCGAAAGAAAACATGTCAAATATTTTGTAAAATAAGGCACTTTTATTTACGTTTATATTAACAAATAAAATACACATTATTTCTTATAATCTAAGAAACTAAATTATCTTTAGTAATATTCTTTGGATTACATCTAGAAAATTCTACACAAACTAGACTAACAAAGTCATATATTACATCATTATGTTATGTTCAAAATGTGCGTAACTTCAAATGAAGGAAAATTGGAAAAGATTCTCAAACGATTATGAACAGGTGAAAACAAATTCAGCGTAGTACAATTTATGTCTATATTATCGTTTCGTACCGATATATTAACTTGCATAGTCAATGGTTATTATGAAAGAATGTAAATATGCCATTACTAACTAAAATCTGAAGCAAGACTGACAAATAGAACTTCATAGAAAAATATCGAATGAAAAATATTCTTACATTGTTTATACAACGAGGAAGGCATAATTGAAACAGCTGCCTTTGCAAGTTTTCTCCTACTTTTAAACCAGAGATATCCTTCTAAAAGATTCACTATTTTCTTATAGCGAAATGTAGTTTAAAGCATTTGTGGACGATTTAGAGAGCACAATAGTAAGTAATCATTTTGGTTTTATTATTTTATACAGAAATAAAGAGACACCACTGCCATCTTGCTTACAACACTCAAATTGCTTGTAAGTTAAAAGATTTAATAAATTAATTGACATATTTCGCCCTAACTGCAGCGCACTAACTATTTCGCCCTAACATGTTGAGAAGAAAGAAGTATTGTTTATTACTTTTTTCTCATATTTTACTTTCGTCTTTCCTTGAAGATGTTAACAAATATGTTAAAGACGAAATATTGGTGAGTTCTAGATAATTACTTGTCCCAAAAAGTAGTCGGACGGCGCGAGATGTAAGTATTCGCAAAGTTATTGAGATTTTCATGTCTCATGAAACTGCTGATAAAGTAGAAGAAACTTTCAAACTCTCGTCCCATAGAGCCAATTTATGATTGTTTCGCGTCGTAACAACTGAACAATTATACACCAAGGAACTTACTCTAATATTGATCAATTCCGCATTGAGACCATGTTGTCAACATTAACCTTCATTCTCCAGATAAAACGAAATTAAACAGAAAAGATGAGTTATAGATTTACGAGGCTGTGAAACTCAAAAAGAAGTTCCTAACTATCTTATCTTCTCTATTTAATATATTTATGAAACAAGATGCATGCAAAGAGAAAATAAGTGCAGTTACTTGGTAAGATGAAGTGAATGAACTTACTTTTAACACTTCAGTGGTCACACGGGTCACAATAGTTACTCAGTACTTCATTTTCAAGTGCTACTGTCTTTTCGCAATACTGTTGGTCTTTATTGTCTGTGCGACTTCTTCGCATATTCTATAGTAGCTCCGTTTGATCATTCGTTATTGTTGACTTAATTACAGAGTTGACATTTCAGTGGACCACAGTGGTGTCCCAAGATTGTTGATAAAAAAAACGTTCTATTTTCATGTCGTTTCTTGCTATAACTATTTGAAAGGCGTAGCAGAAAACTTTTAAAACAATCTTTCTGCTATAACATCGAGATATTTTGAAAAATAGTGGATGATAAAGAAAGATATCATTTGGTGAATCATAATCGTGTGATCCCTGCTACTGCTCATATCTGTTAAGATTGTTTAGGATTATATTTTCCTGTTTCAAGTATTCCGTAAAATAAATTAGTTTTTTTTCTCGGTAAGAAATGCCTGAAACTTTTGAAAACGGTTTTCCTGCTTTTAACTTTCAAATATTTAATGTTAATATAATAATATTCGGTGTGTCACAACAGTGATCCACGTGACCACGTACATTTGTATACTCGCCCAACCGTACAAAGTTAAAAACAACCAATCAGTTTCTTTCAAAACATCAAGACATGAGACAAATGGAAATATCAAATGCATTGCACAGTGTTAAGACTGTTGACCATTACAATAATCTTGGAATCATAAATACAATTAACAACTTCTGCTTAGCAAAATTCTTCAAGTTTATTTTGATAAACTTGATTTTTTTTAAAATGCTATGTTTTATCTAACAAATGAAGCGGATAAAAATATTACAATGATATATATGAAATTACACAGAGAAGATTAACAGAAAAGAGATTTTTTGAAGATGTGAAAGCAAAAAAAAGATCTAATTAAATCAATGGACGAGAATTCGAAAAGTAGAGTAGATATTTTACAGTATTACCAAATTACACGCTTGATTCCAAGCAGTTAGACTAACGACTAAATAGCAAAGAAGATGAATACTTTCACATGATGTTAAATTAATAATTGTTTTTAAAGAAAAAAGGTACCTATTTTATGTACCAGACATTTCGTTAGGATGATGATTTTTTAAATGAAGCTTGATACATTTATTGATACAGTATTTTACTTTATGTTTGTGAATGCTAATAAATTTTGTACTTTAAAACACCATGCAAAAAAAAACTTAAAAAGATAAGGTTTACATTTTATTTATGTAGATATGTAAAAACGTAAAATAGCTTTTGTCTTGAGTTCCCTTTCTTTTGGAAACGAATACAACAGCGGATTTGGATAAAGAAAACCAAGTCTAGACCACTGGTACTTTAAAACATATTAAATCAGAAAGCACAAAAATTAAACAATACACGAAATCGTAGGTTAAAATATAATGTACATAGACTTCGATGATAAATGACATTTGCTTATATTATGAGTATATACAAAGCATGATTTAACATTTATCTATATCTTGAAGTATATAATAATATAAAAACTACAGACAATTAAATATAAAAAAACTACATACAATTAAATATACAATCATACTCTCTATTAACCAAGACAAAACTGATGAATACATTCTAAAATGGTCTAGATTAAATCACAGACTTCGCTTTTTCATCTACAAAAATATCTTTGCTGGATTTTATTCTAAATTTTGATCTTCATCTAAGTGAAGTTACTGATATAAAAGGTATGTAAGGAACTGTACTTATATAAGTATAATGAACAAAGAAATTGATATGACGCAATTATATATAAATATGTGTTGTTGTAATGTGTGATGGTTTGTAGTGTTTATTGATTTAAATGGTTTTTATCCTTATGATAAAATTGTACTATCAATATTCAAACTGTAATACAGTAATTCAGCATATCGTGTAACGTTCACCAAAATATTTATTTCTATCAAGTCATAATGAATTTATTGTAATTAACTGTCTTACTCATATAGCTTTCAATAAAGAAATGTACAAGCAGAATTAGTAAACAGTAAAACGTTGACTTGTTGTGGAAATTTAACTCTTAAAACTTCTGATGGTAAAACAGTAAAATTATATTCTTTCATTTTTAATACTTGGATTAAAGAATTAGTTGTGTACTAAATACTCATTTGCACATTACATGAGATCTTTTATTGTCTATTCTAGTCAGAAGGAAAGAAATTACACTGTTCTCTACTCTCGGATACTTCTGCACGTTTTACTCTCCTCACACACACACTTTTCTTTCTAGTTCTCTTAATGTCTCTCTCTCTCCTGACATACTCACACACACACACACACACATATTATATATATGCGCTATGATTCAATACTACAACATAATTTACAAACATCTGAAGAAAGTTTTCTTCAATTTCACTATTTTTTTTACAGCATTAAAGTCATCGTAATAAGAAAAACTATGTTTCAGTACCAGTAGGTAATTTGCATAAGACCTGATGAATCTTTCGGCGTCTCTAATACGGAAGATTGTCGAACGAGGCTCAAGCCACGGCTACGTGAAGAACGACGTCGATTACTACGACTACCTTGCCTACTCAAAGGAGTTTGTTCATTTGGGCCCGACGCACTTGAAAATTCCTGGCACTCAATAGCTTCCTTATCAGATAAATCTTCGTAAAAACTCTCCTCAGAAGGTGATCTAGATAAAAAGAGAAATATATTGAAATGTTTCTGAAATGATTTAGTTCTTATTAACATTTTAATCATTATTATTAATGTGAGTTTTTATCAAGGTGTTGACGTGTTCTGTGGAACCAACAACATACGTTAAGTAGGTTTTCAGATAACGGAATAACTTCAATTCTACGTGCCAAGCAAATTAAAAATGTTTTTAATTTTCTATGCCTTCAATAACCAGAGATAATATTGAAATGTCTGTGAAAACAGTGGTTGAAAAATGGAGAAAGAATTAATTTATTTGCTTACCATGAATTCCATCAATAAATTGATCTCTAAATGTATTCTTACACTCTTCTGAAACTACGGGTGTTTCTGACCTTCTATACACAAATATTATTCCATGTTTCAAGAAATTGGTGCGATTGAAGCATAAAGATGAATTTTTGTTTCTAGTTGTAAGTTTCTTTCTAGTTTAACGTCTATATTGGCATAATTGTAAAACCATGTTGCTCGTCAGAAATATGTTCTTTAGGAGCTGTGTATATTCCTGCGGAAAATCCATTTGTTCAACTTACTGAGATATGCGTCGGTGTTGCTAGGGAGCTTGCATGACTGCTTATCGAATATCAAAAAGAAACTCTCTATCTAAATGCTTAGAAGTTTTGTGCAAGTGTGTTCGTAGTGAGCGTATTCCGAAATTTTCAATATTATAGTGGGCTCTGTCAACACTGTTACTTGGAAGTGACACTGGAGGATGTGCTTTACCTCTGTCTAGCTCACTATGCGATTTTCAACGGAAAAGAACAAAGTTGAAAATGTCCGGGAAAGATCGACAACTTTGTTACACTTGGCAACCCTGAGGCAAATTAGGAATCAATTTACTTTTTCTGTATTTTTACGCAATAAATAACTGAAAATCAGAACTCACACTTTAAATTCGAGGATATCCAAGTGCGGTCAAATTATTAAAATTTTCCCGGCATTTTCAACTTCGTCCTTTTTCGTTTAAAATGGCGCAGTGAAGTAGACAGAGGTACCCCCCCCCCCCCAAGTGTCGCTCCTCTCTAATAGTGTTGCCAGAGTCCATTTTAATACTGAAGATACCTGCATTTTGGGAATACACAACTAATACCCTTACAAAAACTTATTTTATTAAGCTTTTTGATAAGGAGTTTCTCTTTCATGTACGATGAACATCCTTGCAGGTTCTCAAGTAACACCGAGAAATGTTGCAATCATTTAAGCAAATGAGTTTTCAGGGGAAACATACAGCGTTTGTAAAAGAGAAATCCAATTCAGGCAAACCTGAGGAATCTTGCTTTGACATGTTCATTGATTTAATGTTTTAAAAAAAGTTCAATGTAAAAGGCTGTATTTTAGCGTCACGACGGTGTGTCTATGTATCTAAGTTTAATGGTTAAAGTGTACTCGATGAAATGCTTTTATAACAAACAGCTGTGGGCACTACACTCAGCTTTTACTACGCACGCTATTGCTACACACGACGTATAGAGCTATTCATGGCTTCAAATACAGAAGCCATCTTAGGCAGGACACATACGTACACTCAGTAAAAGTTTCATGCCCATATTTTAACCACATAAATTTCTCTGAAGGATTCAAATTAACCTACGAAAAGTAGAAAACACTCGATTCCTTAACAACTGTAGTTAATAGTACAGTAATACGTTTTACGATTTCTTAACCACTAATGACTTACACATAACAATCAACAAATTGTCTTACTATTAAGACACTATTATTTTGATAAAAAGGTAGTTAAAATTATATCCTAACAATTGAAACAAAGACACTAGAAATGAGTAAATAGTAATGTATCACCTCGAAAATTTGAGAAATCGTGAGAATCAAAAGACAATATGCAAATCATTATGAAATATATTAGTCAAACCGTGATTTTACTTCTATCACCTGCAAGGTTATAAAAGATATTTCTCTCTTTATATCACCTCTTGACACCTCTCAACGAAATAATAATGACATTTTAACTCATTTTGAGACTCATTTGATGAGATATAATTAGGGCTACTAACTGGTAATTGTCAGATGCAAGACAAAGCTCCGAAAAAAGCCGGACTTTTAAAAAGAAGTTCCGGACACAATGAATTTGCAGCAATGAACATTTTTTTCTAGGCACAATCAGGTTCGTTATGTACCTTTTTATCTAGTGATGAAACTTTTGGAGAGGTTAAGACAAAAAAAATTCTTGGTGATGTGCTAGTTCTTACCATTTTTTTGTACTTTTCGCAATTTCGAGAACGGAGACAACTATAGTCGAGTGCGATATATCGACAGTACCAGCAAACCACACACCCTAGTAGTTAATAAATGTAACAAATTACCGCTCGTGACCATAAAGTTTACCGCAAAAAACACAAATAATGGAGATTTAGATGTAGTAATGTCTTGGTAATTTTATTTTTACAATGCCTAACTTTTTAAGAAAAATGGACAAATGCCGGCCTGACATTTCTAAAAAGGTTAAAAAATCCGGACATGTCCGGCAAAAACCGAACGGTTGGTAACCCTAGATACAATGTATCGCTTGAAAAACTTGGTGAATAATGGAGAAAAGGGTACCCTTTAAAGCTACAACAATCTTATTAATAATTACTCTAATCAATATTAAAGCTTTCGTCCTTTTTTTTCCATAGCCTGTAGTTGCAAGATAGAAAAACAGCTACATTTTAATTACTAACCATTAAATAATAAACTTACCTAATAACAATCCTATCCAATTTTATTGTTCGTATTAACTAGTCATATCTCTTGACCACAAGGAGTAAATTCGGGACAAAAGATTGAGTTTCTTATTTCTGACATCCAAATTAAAACTTTCAGCCGATTACACAAAGCTCGGCCTAATGATTTACCCTTAGCTTAAAAGCAATTTTCCATTGCTGAATTAAGGCTTCTGCTTAAGTAAAACTTAACCTATGCTAAATTTAAAAAGTTTAGAGAAACCTAAAGCAGCAGCTGAATACCTTAAGACAGTGGAAAGACATTTCTGATGTGCAACTCAGGATTATTTTCTTATCAAATGAACCAAACTGAAAGCACTATTGATCATTAAATCACTGAAATATCGTTGCCATATGGTAATTAGGAAAAACGCTTGTTCACTATTCTTCTGAAAGAATGTAAAGTATTTTCATTTTAACTTTATCCTATGGATTTATTGTTTCTTTTTTTTTTTCATTTAAGGTAGGTAAATTTTAATTTAAGAAATTACTGTAGTACTATTCCAAACCAAATACCCGCTCATATTTTCTTCCGAACAAAAGGACGATTGTTCTACAAATAAATCAGTAGTTGTTAACGAATGCATTCTATAGGTACTTTCAATAGCTAAACGTGCATCATTAGACTGCAAATTGAACCTGATACTAGCCAAGGAAATCAGCATATTGTACACCGTGTACAAAGAAAGGTAAGTGATAACTAAAATTATTCTCGACAAGTTCCATCCATCTTCAAACGTAGTGATGAAAATTACCAGGTCAAGAGTCATTTAACGTTATTATTTCATATATCATGCCCTAAATTATTAATTCTTATTAACGGAAGGAACATTCTTTAGAATAAGGAACTCTCTATGAAAGCGAAATGATAAATTTAAACTATATCTCCGGAAAACCTAAACTATCATTTATTATGCATCGAATTGTTTTGATAGATTTATTATATAAGTAAGATAGAGAAAAAATATTACAATTTAACGAATTTAGATACAATTTTTCCATTTAGTAGCTTTCTCTACATTCTTCAAAAGCTTTGTATTCACCATTCTTAGTGTTCTGGCGAAAGTAACAGGTCTTTCAAAGCAAGCTAAACCTTCTCCTGATCTTCCTTTGTTTTCCCAAAATACGCTTTATCTTCCTTAACACTGACAAAGAGTTTGGATTCATTTTCACCCTCCTCCTCTTCTCCCTCAATCATGCCTTCAATTGCATTCCTCGGTATACAATCATTGCGCATGTTCTAACCAGTTTCTTTGTCTCATCTTTATTGCCTCCAGTATTATCTGTTGAAGCACTTCCTCGCTACGCAACTTGTGTCCAAGCTAATATTTATGTTATTATTTTCTGCACCGGGGCCGATTAAGTGGTGCTTGATACCAAATTATCAAAGTATGTTTTTGTTCCGGTGAGTATCTAAACCTCAGTCCATTTATTCTCCTACATAGAACATACGTTCAAATACTAATACCAAGGGAGCTGTCCTTTTAACTATTCCTTAACTTATAAATACCACACTATTTGAAATGTCTCTCGTTAGATATAATTATCATATTTTCCAAGACAAAATATCCCTACAAAAACTGTCGTCATAACAAAGAAACAACATCCCAGACTACTTGTACCCACGTTTTGGCTCAACAGTGCACAATATTCCACAATAAAACATTCAATTAATTCTTTTCTTAACTCTTCGCACATCGTTTCACAAAAGAGATTCTTCTTCTTCTTAGCCAATGTTTCCTCCCCACCCCCCACCCGCTTGTCATTGCTTATCACGTCTCTCAATTTGAGTGTTCATATCATCACTTTTAACACTTCCCACATACTTGTATCTTCTCTACTTTTCTCTTTCTCAATGTTTATATTCGCTGCGGTTTCGTTTGTTCCAATTAAAAATATCTTTCTTTGCCTTTACGTTTATTTCAATTCCATGTTCGTCACTTTCCTTTCAGTTGTTTAAACCAGAGTTGCCACCGGTCTCAATTATGCCGGGACCGTCCCGATCTTCGGGTCCATTGTCGCGTGTCACGATGCAATGTTCATCGGAACGCCGATTGTCCCGAGCTTCACCATTCAGATTTGAAGCATAAGGAATAATTTACTATTTGATACTTTTCATTGTATAGGCATAAAACTACATTTATTATTTCTTTCGGACACTTGTTTTCTATTTTT
Organism: Lepisma saccharinum; assembly: GCA_022664845.1. Lineage (NCBI taxonomy): Eukaryota > Metazoa > Arthropoda > Insecta > Zygentoma > Lepismatidae > Lepisma > Lepisma saccharinum. The sequence continues at coordinate 21,028 of JAGDQP010014740.1, read as the reverse complement.
TTACTTCATAAGCCTTAATGCATGATTGTAAACCAAATCTTTCCAAGATAGTTCCTCCTCTTACGTATGTTCTTCAGTTTATAAGCACAGAAGATTCAACACAAGATGGCGTCCATGTGTAGAGTTGTCAGAAAACATTTTTTATGTTTAAGTCTGTCTTACTTGCCTCTGCATGTTTATCACTTATTTGTAACTTTGAAAAAAACAACACACGATTGTCTTCAATGTTACTTACCTGTACCTGTTCCGGTTAATTGTTAAAATTACACGCTCAATTCAATATCAATTTTAGATTTTCGCAACAAGCTAGGTAAAACGCCAATTTTTGTGGCTGAAATTTTCCTAAGATCACACTCCCGGAATCACCTTTCTTATTGAGAGATCGGGAAGTCTTGGTTAAAGAACTTATAAGAAAACCTACAATTTATTTTAGCTAAATTGATAGTGATTTTTAACTTCAGAAGAGGTGCAGACTTGCCCCAAAACTCCACTTTAAAGCTTCTTTTAGGGGAAGTACCCTCAGACATTCATGTACTGATTACCCTCAGACCTCTGGTAGAGAGTCTATCCCGATTTTCTATAACAGAAAGGTGGCAACCCTGGTTTTAACTCCTTATTAAGTGATATGTACAAGATGAACTATACTATTTGCAAATCAAATGCATTTTATTTTTCTTCCTCAGACCGTAATGTCCTTGTCCGTCTTTGAAGTATAATAGTTTACAACCTCTTGTAGAAATATGTTAATAAAGTGGACGAGAGGAAAAAAAAACATCCGTATCTAACTTCTCGACTTATAACTGTTCCCCATTGTCTATTTTACCCTTACCCTCTCATTTAAATATAAGTTTCTTAGGAGTCTCAGACTGTTCCATTCCAAACGTGGTACTATCTAATTGTTTTACTGCATGCACTAAGAAATCTAACATCATTAAACAAACAAAAAAAAACTAATTAAGGGATCTAGCAACTATGGTTAACTACTCTACCATTTATTATGAGGTTTTCTATGTAAAGTTGAAGGATTTAATTGCGCAGGGTAATCTGGCGAACTAAGAGCAGCATCATTCTGAGAAGGGGCCAGGTTTTTCTTCAGATCCTCAACAGGAAAAACTACTTTAATCAACCTGGAATTCAAAAAGAAAACTTGTAGAATTATCAAAAATATTTTTTTATCTTCTTTTTTTAAAAAAAATAATAATTCACAATGTCTATTATGAACACTTTGATAAATAAAAATAATTATGCTACAAAATCAGTAAAGGAAACATGTAAATATAAAAAAGAAATTTAAAAAAATACAAACAAAATTAAACATAAAGCGTCTGAGTTACAGAATTGTTTTGCTGAAAATATTCTTCAGTAAGTTTCCTTTCAGCAAAATATTAACTTTGTACTCGTAAGTGAAACAGAAGATTTATAGAAGCAAAATTTGTAGTGGTTTTCGAATTATAAATAGATATAAGTTTAAAATACGGTTTCAAAATACAGATCTTTTATCATTTCATAATAAATATAATATTCTTAATGTTCAGTTATTTCCTAATATTCGGAAGAAAAACAATTATCTTATTTTATTATTTTAGATATTCAACTTTAATTTACACATTTAGCTTTACTTAAAACCATTTTGGAAGAAAACTGACTCCTGAATTCTGAGACGTTTTCTTTTTTCAAAATTGCTGGACGAATTGACCAATTATAGTCATTCTTGAACTTTCTGTTCTATCATAAGGTGCAACTTTGACATGCACTTGTGTTAATACAATTCAAAAAAATATTCTTTCATCTGAATTACAACCTTTTTATAATCTGCAAGTACTACTTGAATATGACGTAAGAAACTAGGCTTTGGTTTAATGTACGGTATCATCTAAAGCGTTACCCGTCTAACAATATATTGTTAAATGATTAAGCAGTAAATAAATATACGATATACGAAAAATCTAGTTAAATATTTTTGTACTATATATATAAGGTGTTCTGATGTAATATACCGGTACTTTTAATAAAACGAAAATACCTGATACAATGCATCATACTCATAAAACTAAAAATAGAACAAACTATTTTTAAACAAATAAAAACAACAAAATCAATACGAAAGCATTATCATGATATGCACCAAAAAGTCTTTAGTCCATTGCCTCAAATCATGAGGACTTGACATAAACTGACAGGTATCATTGAGTAATCTACTTAAAATCTTGTTTTCCCACCCCTTCCTGGTTTATTTATGGCAACACGCTTTCTATTTTCACAAGCGTCTTTTTTCTCTTCTTCTTCTATTGCTGCTGAACAGTGAAGCATCACAGCGTTGTAATATTTATGCCAGGAGATAAATCTCAAAATATTTTGGCCTCTTGATCCAAGATATGACATTTGGGTTATTCCGTTTAAAATGGTCGTGTATTCGTTAAGTGTGTTGCTGGACCACTTTAATTTTTTTTTACAGTTTTTGTGTATGACTACTCATATGTATTAGTAGTTTAAAACCACAAATGTTTTTCCTACTTTACTTCGTTCGCCTATGGCGGCCATATTTATGCCATGGTGCGCAACAAATTCTCAGTATGCAGGCATTTACGGGAACGTCAGTTTCTCAGCCAAGGTAAGCTCTTGGAACTAATGGACTGAGCATACTACAGGCTTGTTGTAAGAGGTAACATGGTTCCACAACTACTCCATGTTGTAACTCTAATGTGGGTTTCATAATGCTGTTGGACAGTCGATAAAATTACATTTTTCAAGATCATTTTCAATATAGAAGGGATTCTTTCTGTGGCTTGAAAATCTGTTTGGCAGCACACACAGTACTGTAGTCAATGCCTACGAAATGTTAAGCCTGAGACATTTTCTTTCTATACTATGGAGGCTTAAACATATGATTTTCTAATATTATAACAAAGTTTGAAGTTGAAAATCTCTCGAGGTGACCAAATAGAAATCTAAAATTTTCAAATACTAGTCCCGTAGCGTAGTATTATACTGCAAAAATGTGGACTGATTCCACTACTAACAGAGTTACAGCAACTTTATATGTGGAAAAAGAAAGTTTGATACCAGCATCCTAAGAAGAGAATACATGACACATATATACATAACATGCCAAATACGAGGGGGCACCCAAAAGAAACCGAAATCATTCTCTGGTGGCCGGATCCGTTGTAGTACATGCATCCGCCGCCAGCTGCCTCTTGCTGGGATCCTTTTGCATCAGTCTACTGACCAGCGTTGTCGAGTGAAGTCGTGGTGCCACGTAATAAATATTTTTGTTAAGCGCCTCTTGCTTGTTCGGCGATTTTTGTGATGACTGAAAACTGGAAACAACGCGTGAGGCTATGAAATTCTGTTTTATGTTTGAGGAAACAGCTGTAATGCTTGAAACGGCTTACAAGGAAGCTGCTCTGGGAAAAACAAAACTTTACGAATGTTTTTTTTATCTTCGAGGCCACTTGAAGACCAACCTCGCTCTCAGAGCGACCCTCTACCTCCCGAACGGATGAAAACATTGCCAGAACTGGTGGAGTAATTATGGAAGACCTCCCCAGAACCACTGATAAACTTGTTGATTTGTTTGGTGCACCTGGAGTTCCTGCCAACGGACTTTGAGCAAGAGTAAATGAAAAGAGTTGCAGAAAAACACGTGCCTCAGCAGCAGACAAAACTTTGATTGCGACGCGATTTTTAATGGAAAACAACATGATCCAGCTTTTGCACCCACCATATTCACTCGAACTTGCTCCGAGTGACTTTAGTTTATTTCCCCAAATGAAAAAGATCCTCAAAAGAAAACGTTTTGCAGATGTGGAAGAGGTGAAGGAAAAACGACGGAGCCATTAAAAGGTATCACTTGGCAAGAGTTTCACGACTGCTTCGAAAATGGAAAAATTCGTTTCGACCGGTGCGTTTCATCAAATAGAGAGTACTTTGAAAGCGATTCAAGTTGTAGCACCCAAAAATAAATACACACAATTTTATTACAAAATTCCGGTTTCTTTTGAGTACCCCTTCGTATGCATAAAGTTAAAATAAGGTAGAGAAATTACTTACATATCAGAATTCCAAGCCAGGTGTACAAGACAGGTCTACAAACACAATAAGAATGCGGCAGTGTTTCGCCGAAGGCGTGTTTACGTAATAAGAGAGGAGACTGATGCTGGGAGTGACCACGTCGCCAACTATATGTAAAATTTCGGAAAGCATTTTACATTTCTAGTATTGTATATGCTAAACTTTTATCAATTCTCTTTTCAGAGTGTTGGAATAAAAGGAGTTTTTTCCCCCAGATATAAAATTGCTGTAACTCTGTTGCTAGTGGAATCTCAAAGTCCACATTTTTTGCAGCATAACACTACCCTACAGGACTAGTATCTTTAAAACTTTCAGGTTTCCACTTCATTACCACGAGATCAATAGCAAATATTTTATTCAGGTAAATAATTCTTCCATATCCTTAATACAACTGAGACCTTTTAAACTTATTTAAATATTGTTAGTTACTATCGCATTACAATCACTGTATTTTAGATATAGTGTATCTTTCAGGTGTAAAATATTTACCTTTTTGGAACACATTCAATACAATTCTTGAGGTCCCAATCTTTGCCAAATTCTTCTCCTTCCTCCATCGTTTGTGGAAGACGATGATGTAACGTCTCCGGAAGACGAAGTCCTGTAATGCCACCAATTACTGATATCACTCCCATAATCACCAGCGGCAGTACTAGAACTTCTGTACCCTGTAAGGTTGATAATTATTTAATTAAAATCGACAACAATAATGATAATAGTGTAACAATGTACATCTTTCATCTTAATATGTACATTACACATTGAATTTCTCTATACATTCAGAAATTATTGCTATATTGCAAACCAGACAGCTAGAGATATTGCTTTGATTTCCAATCCATGGATTGGGAAAGATTTACATAATGAATGATTGAATATATATAATCTATCATGATAACAGTCCATAAGGCAAACCTTTACCTTAAGTGATTCGTAGTAGGGATGAAATTTTAGGCATGTTAACGTGAAGACCTAGAAATGTATTGATAATCTTCAAAAGTTAAAATGATAAGACTAGCCTACTGATTATGGTCACTTATACACTTCAATTATTAGACAAGTTATATTATTTACTAGGAAACAAAAAACGAAGTACAATTTACAAGAAAAACTATTGTTAGTCTAATGGAATAAAGGAAACTCATTTAGATTCCATTAACTTGATTCCATCGCCATCATAACCTAACGAGCTTACATAAGGCTCATATTCAATCTATATTGCATTGAAATTACCATAGCTTTCGAAGAAAGGTTCCAGAAGATCTGAGCATGAACTTCATAAAGCCGAATGAAATATGTGCAGATTCTTTAACAAAAGCAGGGAGGTAGTCTTTTCCAATCCCGAAACGACGTTTGCATAGTGGATACTACGATTAACTCTTCGGTTACCGTATACCTCATTCTTGTATGTTTTCTTTCTAAATAAACAAAAGTTCAAAAACTGGCATTCCTTTTGAAAGACATAGAGTTGTTATATTGAAACTAATTAAACCAAATGATAAATTCTTAAGTAAAATTATAGTAGCATCTTATATGCACGGGTTACACTATAATGATAGCATTTACCATGTGAATTATCGATGACCTCACTTTTGGTTAAATTCAAACATACTGCAATCTTTCGGATTTGCCTCGAATCCATTTCCAAGGAACAAGGTTCAAGAATAAATAAAATATTTTATTTTCTTTAATCCCACGGAATAAGGTTTAGAAATAAAATATTTATTTTAGTCCCATGGAACAAGGTTTAGGAATAAACAAAATAATATATATTGTTCCATTGGGATTAATGTATATGAGGTTTTAGGAATAAATAAAAAAATATTTGATTTACTTAATCCCATGGAACAAGGTTTAGGAATAAATAAAATATCTTGTTCCATGGGATTAAAGTAAACAAAGTGTAGTAATAAATAAAATACTTTATTTATTCCTAAAGCTTGTTCCTTGAGAATGGAATTAAATAGTGTCCGAAAACTACTAAGGTGCTTTAATTCTACCAAAAAATGAGGTCAGTGGCAACTATTCGCAAGATAAACGCTACTATAATTTGAATTCTACTTAAGATCCTTAGTCAATTTTCATTCAGTTTTACTCAGCTATGATTAGTTTAATCTTCAGTTTTGCTTACCAGATATGTGATGAAAGGAATTATTATGAGTCCAATCGCTCCAATGTAAGCACTGGTGCCAATACCAATGCCTCTCACTTGGGTGGGATACAATTCTCCGGCAAACGGATAGATTATAAGGAATGATGCAGAAATTGTAAATTTCGAGAATAGATATAATACAAGTGTAGAAATCACAGCATCTGAAATACACAAATCAAAATACATTGAAAAATGTATGCATTTCATTACATTAGATAGGATGTAGTCTAGAAATCGAATTAACATAAGAAATATCTTAACTACACTCTGTGACTGATAAATTAATTCATAGCTAATGTTCCTCCCGGTCAATTAATTTATTCACATTACAATTCTAGCTAACTTTTAGTAGCTAAATAATATGAAAAGTAGGGTATAACTGAGACCAGAGTAAACAGAAGGAAGTTATTTAAAAAACAAAAACATATCCCATGGTCTAGTGGACGCTGCTTGCTGATCACCACTGTGAGGTGACGTAGAGCCAAAACTGTACTCACATTGGTCATCTTGATTTTTCGTCGGTACGAAGCAAATTTTGGACGGTACATGGAACTAAGGCTAGATTCATTATCTTCCCACGTCCTTCTTAACATTCCTACATTACTTGAGAGGACAAGAATGGGCTGTAACCAACAATGCTGAAAAATTCACAAACGCAATGTTCCAACTAAAACAAAAACTTACCTTCTGGAAGTAAAACAGTGGCGGTACAACTGATGCCACTGAGGATCATACAAACTGAAAGCGGCCACCGACGACCCCATCTATCCATGATGATCCAACAAGCAAAGTAACTGGGAACTTCAACCAATGATGATAAGAGGAAACTTAGATATTGGTTACTTCCTAAGGCCGGGCCGTAATAACTCAAGCCGACATATACGATTTCATTAGCGAACCTGAAAAAAATTACGAATTGGTAAGAACTAATGAAGGGATATATTAAGATTTTCACGTTTTAGTAATAAACATCCCTATTCTTACCTCTCTAGGGGACAAACACTACTTCAAAGGAAAAGTAGAAACACCAATATCAAAACGTTTGCCATGCAATAATAAAAAATATATAGCTGTTTCTATAATTAGTGGGAGCTCGTAAATAAAGTGAAAGGGGGAGAATATATCAAACGAAGACACTACGACCAAAGTAGAGTTACACCCTCTGCGTTTAGTGCGATTGGAAAGGTGTAATCCACTACTAACTGCTTGAAAACAACAATACGGTCAATGCAAAGCTTTACGTTCAGCAAATTCATTGGATGAACGAGGCAATCCAGCTGACGGCACCGCATGCTTCTGTAAGACAAGGATCGCCCTCGCTAATCTGACCAAAACTGCTATTCAAGTGCTCGGTTGGAAAGTTCTACCGTATTCTCCTGATCTATTGTCACCTATTTTTCCGGTCGTTCTGCAATAATATGCGTTCCTTCAACAACAACGTGTAGCTGAAAAATGAATTCTTTGAGGCAGGACCTGGTGACTTCTACCTATTAAACTTTGACAATCTAGCGAAACATTGACAACAAGCCGTAAAAAATGAAGGAGAATATATTATTGACTGTTACGTTAACAATTCTGACGGAAACTACAGATTAAAGTAAATGGGGAACAAAACGAACTTACTTGATAACATAACAAAGTGATATAACAGGTTTTGAAATAGAAAAAGAAATTCTAGAAGCATTCTTACTTTCAAAAATATTTTTTGAAACACCTTGTGATTGATAACTTGTATTACAACATTAAAGAATGTTTAATATACTGAAAATTTACATAGTTTACAACCTCCGTACTTTTTGCTATACAAACAGGTTGCAACTGATGTAAATTTAAATATTTCAAAGTAGTTCAATTTAGTAATAGATTCGGTCGAAAGATTCTCGAATATAGCAGTTCTACCTGATTTTTAAGCTCTTTCTGAAACATGTTATAGCATTTTATAAGATAAGTTAAATGATCAGTAAAAGTAAGAAGTGAAAAGTATCGACGTTTGAAAGCAAATATCACACACAAAAATTAATTGTAGCATATTTCGGCGCTAAAAGCATTCTCACATAAACCAAGCAATCTATAACGTGGAATAGTTTAAGTTACCATTTTAAACGGCTGAAAATTGGTACCAGTGTAGCTTGTGGGCGAGAGAATAACTAAGAAGAGCAAGAGAGAAAACGCAATGCTCACAGTATGAAGGGGGGGAAGGTAAAAAAAAAAAGTCTAAAAGAACTTCACAAAAGAGAACGGACGATAATAATAACTAAACAGCAAATTATAAATCATGTTATCAATATAAGATTAATAAAGATAATAAAGGGAAGATTGCCAGTAAACCTAAAAAAATAAAATAAAATAAAATAAGAAAAGAATAATTGTATGCTAGATAATTGAAGGCTTTGGATTTTGTAAAAGCAAAAATTTTCATAATCAAACGTAAATAGCATATTAAGCATTCATCTTAGAGGAAAACAAAAGTTTGTCATTTTCTTCCAGCCTGATCATCAAACAAAATTCGGCAATTTGTTTCCATTTGAAGCCTTCTAGTTCAAAGGTTGACATACACAAACTGAGTCAATAATGAGCTATGTGTGCCTATTCCAACATTTTAAAAATAATAACATACTGACAAATCTTATATTAAATTTGGCTAGAAAACCAAAAGAAATCTTCAGTGTTATATAATTTTGTCTCGTGAAGGTTTTCTAATAAATACCGAAATTGTCGTAATGTTCTTAGGTTTTCTAATAGAGTCTGATATAAGTCTTATCAGCGTGTGTTACAATCACAGGCATAAGCCCAGTTTTTAATTACATCCGAAACGTATGTACAAGGCAATGATACCAACCGTTTGGCTGCAAAACAGCAGGGAATATAAGAAAACTAGAACTTTCCCATAAGCTACAATGGCCCTATGAAACACATTATGATGTCTACCGCGTTCGGCTCAGATACCCACCTAGTAAATAAGGGGCCTCAGTTAACATTAACAATTAACAAAGAATACTTTCGTTATCTTTTGGTAAAATGATTTTCTGTAAGCCAATCATTTGCTGCAACTAGAAGGAAGGCTATTTAGTAAACTAAAGAAGTTCGGTATTACTCAACATCATCAAAATTAGCAAAACTAAGACGACCAGTATTTTTAGTTTTTCTCAAAAGCTGAATAGCTTTCAACTATACCACTGACGAGTCTTCTGTATCACAGATTGCGTCCTGTATATACTACACAGACGAATAAACTTCTATTCCATCAAACGTTTAAATGTACTGAGTATTTACGTATAATTTCAGTATCTCTAAGACATTTTCAATTATTCTTTCCGTATTTGTAAAATTACTGTTAACGCGAATTCGAAAATCTCCTTTTGGATTCATGAATATACTCGCACTGTATTGTCTGGTACATACATGGAACATAATGTACGCTCTTTGAAATGAAGTAATAAATGAGAGAGAGAGAGAGTGGAGAACATATAAGAGAAGAAAAATAAAGTATATATATTATAGATATATATTGATGTGTTCATACGTATATATCAGTTGTATCAAATATACTAAATAAACTCACCAATTAAACGTGATAAGAATTGTTTTCAGCCGCATATTTGGAGTCTTGCACAATGAAAGTACGCCTGGACCTTTTCTCAAACGAGCCTCTTCACTGCGAGTTCTTTGCATCATCATTCGTTGCTGAAGAACATTAAAAGAAAACTGTTATTTTTAGTTGGTTTGTAAGAGCTTATAACATGACGAGAAAACAAGGTTGGTTACTTTGAATTTCCAATATCTTATTCTTGTACGATGTACTTTTCAGTACAGTAAGTACATATAATTAATAATCTATATTCTGTATTTTGTCCATAACAGTCATAACATTTTATTTATTTGACCAAGGAATGTTGATATCATTGTGTTTTATACTTTTCTTCCGGTGTAGTGAAGATATCAACAAAAAATAAAAAGCCTGGTAGATAGAAGGCTGGTAACGCAGTCACTCCACTTTACTTCGTCCAGTTCAAAAATATAACTTAAAAAATATTACGGCACATCAAGAATGTATGTATATAAAATCAAATACTCTGTTCTGCACGACTTCCTGTTAACTTTAACTGGTTACGAACAATTTTTTATAATATGTTTAGTTTCAAATCCAATTCTAATAAGGTTCATAAATCTTTGCGATACCTAGTCCTTTTCTAGCAAAACTGCTCCAGGTAGTGACTCTTGCTCTAAATTTAATTCCCCAAACTTTCTGCTATATACTAAGCATAAAAATTACATTCATATACAAGATTGAATTGTGAGCCCATATCTAGAAAGGAAAGCAGCAGAATGAAGATATAAGTGACGTCATGGGGACGTGTGCATTAAAGCTTACTCGTACAACTGTTGTTGGAGCAATATTTGCCATCGCACCTACAGATTTTTGTATGTTTCAATCGAAGTCCTTCTCGGAAATGTTGTACGAACAAGGAACCCGCTTAACATATACCTAATACTGTACATGGTAGTCGGAACATTGAATATCGCAATTGCTTCTCATAGACGTGATATGGAAAAGCAAATGTGTTCGGGCTCTAGAAACACGTATTTTCATCTTTAACGCAGACCCATTGCAGGCTAGCGATATTTTAGTCAATACACTGTTATCGATAACTTCACTTTATCGGAGAATGACGTTTTCAACTGTTGCCACAAAAACTAGATGTGATACGTAAAAATTGAATGCATATTGGTAATCAGCGTACTAAAATTAGCTGAAGTCACCTATCTCTGCTTATATCTCGTGAAAAAGTTTTTGTATTAGTAATAGTAGTAGTTGTAGTTATTATTATTATTATTAGTAGTAGTAGTAGTAGTATTCCTTTCCATTGTCTACGTGCAGCATTAACTCTGAAAGGAAAACTACCGGTAATCAAGCTATCGGTAATCTAGCTGTACTTATTCGATTGCAATTTCTCATTGTTTAGCGCCTATCACTATAATGGGACACCTTCACTTGTGTTTGATGCTTGTATGGGTATAGCCACTTACTCAAAATTGTCTCTATTTTTTAAATAATTATTAAAATAATTGTTTTAAGTTGTTGGGTAACAAACAGAACATTTGGCAAGCTGTTTAAAACTTGAACTGTGCGTGGAAAGAAACAAACTGATAGACTTGTGCCCTTCCGGACAAAACTGTGTATCTGGTAACAGTGCTCCAGCTAATCTCTTTTTCTCAACAAAAAGTTACTTTCTCGTCCCCCATGCCTCCAGAATTCTTGCTTATTAACGTGTTAGCAGTTAGATTGCGAAATATAATATCATTTGTTACTTCTGTTATATATGCTTATAAGCTTATTGCTGCATGTGCTTTTCTTCTACGATTTGCATAAGTGTTGTTTTTCCAGTTTGTACTCACCTGTATGGGCATGTATGGTACCTGCATAACCTCTTCCTACGTTAACCTTTCAAGGGGCGCCTGGATATACAATACATCAACTCTACATCTCTCAAACCTTTCATCTGGTTTCCTTATATTGATGACATTTTCTTAATCTGGTCCAACGGACAAAAGTAAACATTCTTGCAAACCCTTAACTGCACTTTTCCTGTCAAATTCATTTGGTCCTTCTTCAGAGAACACGAAACTTTTCTACATGTGGATGTCTGGCTCAAGAACAGCCGACTTGAGGCAGGCTAGCTTCCATATCAAACCTATCAACACCATGCAAAATCACCATTTCAATAGCTTCCATCCATACAATACCAAACGCTCTTGTTCGGAACACCCGCATCTGCTCCTCTGACGACCTACTTCAGTCAGCTTATCCCTAAACAATTGAAGTGACAAGCCAGCGTCTCTAAAATTACGCGTTCAAATCTCGTCTTAGGCATGGCTATATTTTATTTTTGGGTAAGAAAATTGAAACGGCCAAAGTCAGTAGTTACAAAAATGCCCCAAATATACAAAGGTTTTCCTTGATTTTTTTTTCCAAAAGTGCCCATAGGACTTAGAGTCAAAGGTCAACCTGAAGATCAGAGGAATGAAAGTTTAGTTTCCAGCAAAACAAATGCAAATTTTGCAATGAAAATCGATTTACGAAACCAAGACCTGTTGAAATTCATGCTTTAATGAATGTATTAATTCACAAAGAAACTTTCATTCTTCTGATCTTCAAGTTGGCCTTTGTCCCTAGGTCGCATGGCCACTTTTGTGGGAAAAAAATGTATGTTTGGATGTTTGAAAAAAAATACAGTTATGTCCTAAACGGGACTCGAACCCGCCACCTTGCAGATGCTGGTCTGACATCTCAAGCCACATGACTATCCCAGTCAACAGAGAACTTTTGTCGATACTCCTCAGTACGTTGCCAACGGTATCCAACGTGACCACCTCTATGGCACGTTTAGCCAATTTCAAAAGAGTATATCTTGAGCATATCTGGCCGTTACTCTTTAATATTTTACACGGTTAATACAGTTGATGAGAAGTACAAAGTTAGGACTCCGGAGTAGCACTTTGGTACTCCTCCTTGCGACTGTTGATGTTTCTCGGCGATCATTCTTCCAGGCGCAAGGAAGGGAAACGTAGCGAGTAACGTATAATCCCGGTATTTGACTTGTAAAACTTAGAACACCTGGAAAACCTCAGTCAGAAGTGTATAGAGGTTAACCTCCGATTGGAAATATCCCACTTAATTGATAATACAACTAAAGCTGTGCATGATAAAGCAAGTTGCCAAAGCTCCGTTCAGAACGTATCTGACATATAATCTACCTTAAAATCGTATGCAGGCTATTTCCACTGCTATTATAACCACCTTAAATTTTTTTTATTTTAAAATTCAATATGAACTATTTATAAACATCCTGATAGAACGCTACTAGAACATAAATTTTGAAACTTTTTTTCTTTCCATATCTTGTTATCAGTTGCTGAAGTCTCCACGTACGTCCCAAACTATCTTAAGAATGATTTTAATGGACTCAATAAAACACGTATGAACTTCTAGAATTAACAACACAATACATGATATGCAATTTTTATTCTAATATATTTATTATTCGGCTGTCATAAGAGTGATATCCTATCGCATTTTGTATTAGAAAAGCAGTGGAATGACAGTAGATTTTCTGGAACATTTTCATGGTTTTCGCTCTTCTGTTACTTTTTTAATTATGTTAAGAAACATTTACTTTATAAAACAGTACCAAGAAACGTCTACGTTCCTACTGTTAGAAGACTGTACATAAAAGGAATAAAGATTCAAGAAACAAGAATGAAAATTTCTAAAAGTAAGGAATTCTTTTTCACACTTGAGAACAATAAACTAACTGCACATTTTAAGAAAATCATCAAAAAGAAAATGTACTATCGTTTATGGCTCATAAAGAGACAAGACAGCGTGCATTACTACGAAAACGGAAACTCAGGTAATAAATATTAACTAATTTAAATATCGAAAAATCATAAATCTATTCCTCAGATTCATCTATTCCTCAGATTCAAATAATTTTATATACATTGTTTCAGTGTTGAAGGAGATTCAAGTGTCAAGTGACCTTTCGATGATAACTCGTGAGAAATACAACTTAAAACGATTTGATATATTTTGAATATATCATTGAATGAAATGGTAAAATGATAATTGTAAAAAAACATGAAAACATAAATGTTGACTTACTTTGAGTTTCAATTTAAAGCTAAGTGGAATTTCTTTCTTATTAACTTTTGCTAATTGTTCCAAAATTTCCGATGCTTCTTCCAGCCGACCTTTAGCAAGAAGCCAACGAGGGGATTCTGGTAGAAACCTACAAATAAATAAATAAATAAATAAATATTTAGAGATTAATTAAACATTATCAAAGTCCATGTCAAATGTATTAAGTAATGAATCAAATAAGACAAGAAACAAGCTTAATAAAGCTTCTGATATGCTTGCATTAACCTCGTAAAAATTCACCTCTAACTCTTATCATGTTTTCTAATTCATGATATAATCACTTTTTTCTGATACTGTGCTATTCTCTAAATTAACAGCCTGAAAATTGATATTAATGTCAGATATCCCATAAAATACTTATATATATGTTAAGCAAAAGGAATATAACGGCTACTGGTATCCGTTAGATGTCATACTCTTGCCACGTTGCAACTAGAACGTCATACTACTAACAAGTGTTTCTTAAATTTCCTTTCCCGATTTATAGCCTTCAACCCGACGACACTGGGGATGTCCATTATATCACGAAAGCTAATTATTCAACATTTCCACACTGATTATTCCACCCAGCCATTCTCCTGGTATTCATAATGTGTATCTTATCTGGATCCATGTTAGCAACCTATTCAAATATTTCTCGACCTTCAAAGCATCATTAACTTGATGTAGTTATCATAGAAAACATGCTCCGACAGTCTTCTTTCAAGTTATAACTTTGAAGTATGCGTTAGAGCTGACTATAAACAACATGTAGCTCCTTTTAAATTAAAAGAATACCCATTGGAAAGTGGACGTACAATACGTCCTCATACGTGGCGCTAAGTTTATAGTTTTTTTTCCAACACCCTCTCAAACAATTTCAATACCTCTCCATGATTTATTATCTCTTTCCTTGCAATTTAAATAGTAAAAAGTCAAGGTACATCGAACTCCCCATCATATCCACAATATTCTCACAATAGATGCCAATTCATCCTTCACTTTCCATAATTTCCTCTATTTATCTGTCCTATTCCCAACACCTTAATGTTTTCTTTTATTTGTTACTTCTACGAAACATATCAAATATTTCAATTAATAAATAAATACAATAAACAGTTACCAATAATTGTCATTTTTAGAAGAATCTAACTTTAATTGTTTATATCACTACATTCTTTTGCCTTACGCTATTACCTTAATTATGATAACTGTCACATTCTGCTACCCTTTAATGCTTAAAATACATAAAACCAATAAAATCGTACCTAACATCTTTTCGATATTACACATATCACTACGAATTCAAGCACCTACTCTATGAACAATAAACTACTTTACGCAAAATCTAAACTACAGAAAATTTCCAATGTATCTACCTCCACCCACACAATTTTACAAGCATACAAGATACTTTAAATTAGATGATATGATTTCACTTTCGTCATTACGGTAGCTGTAACGTTTTCAATCTTAAGTACTTTCAGAAGTATACCATTTCACGCTTTTCTTCCTACGTGACACCAACTTGTACTTCTAAACTCACTTTTATTTTTAGATCAAGAATTTTTCTCTCAAACTCATAACCAAATATAGCTTGTGATGTGGCCACTTTCCGAACAAGTTCTTTCACTCAGTTTCTTTTAAATTTTAGCTCTCCATATTTTTCTAAACCCTCGTAAGTATAGAAAGAAAAGCCACACGAAATTCTGTCGTAGTCGCTAAATGAATCAACTAGTCTTAACACTTTTTTTTTTTATTATTTATGAAATAAACTGTATCGAAACTACGTTTCTGACCTTTACATTAGGACTACAGATAGTTACATACCAAACTTTTCTACAGCCGTGAACAGTCAGGGTCTCTTTATAAAGTACCTGCCATACCTTAGCGACATTTTTCCTATTACCACACGTAGGGAAAAGGGTCGCTATGGTATGGTAGCAACATTTCCCTGCATTAGTTTGGTAGGACCGAGGGAAACACTAAAAAGGCTTCGATCAGAATGGTCGGCGTGCGCTGACCACGAACCCGTGTCGTTTCCCTTGTGTTTATCCTTGTCCCTAATCAGATGACCATATTACAGGTCTAACGTTTTTCAAGGTACCAGTTCTATCTAGAAATCCTCCCAGTTTT
Organism: Lepisma saccharinum; assembly: GCA_022664845.1. Classification (NCBI taxonomy): domain Eukaryota; kingdom Metazoa; phylum Arthropoda; class Insecta; order Zygentoma; family Lepismatidae; genus Lepisma; species Lepisma saccharinum. Next base: position 4,985 of record JAGDQP010014740.1, on the reverse strand, counting down.
GTTCTTTATCTATTTATGTCTTTTATCCATCACAATTCTTAACCCTCTTCATTGCTTTCATATACGATGTTTCCATATAACATCACGCATGTTCGTATATGTATATTACATTTGTCTAAACGCTGATTGTTTTAAGCAGCCGAATTAAGAACTACAAATTGTTTCCACCTACATTTATTTTTTTGTTTACATACCTGTATTTTGCGTAGCTATGTACAGTATGAGTGTGCGTGTGCTGAGCATGTGCGTAAGTTTCAACAAAAATAGTATGTTCTCATTGTTAGAGCATTCATGAAGACTGTCATATTGAACTGTCATGTTTTACTAAGCTACTAAGTAGTTATTTCAAACTGAGGTACTAATCAGTCATCTCAAACTGTTCAAAACCAAATTGTAACTCTAAAGTAATATTTATAACAATAAAAACATTACTGAAAATGAAAAGCATACTTACATCCAATATATAAAGTATAAAATGAATGGAAGTGTTGTCACCAAAGTAAGTATAACCCAATCTCGGACCATATAAGTGATTCCAGATAAGACGATTAGCCCCATGGAATAAAACAAACATGTCATCACGGTTATAAAGGTTCTATAATTCGGCCCCACTAGTTCTAAAGCTGCAAAAGAAAAATCAAAAGGCGAAATGAAATATTAATTCAGTTAGATAACTTAGAATCTACAAATAATATTATATATATTTCTTAATTATAGATTCAAGACAGCTGTGGTTCTTTACTAATTTGCTTTACAGTACCATATGTTTTTACAGATTTTGTAAGCATCATGTATCACCAGTACCTTATATTTAAAATAAAAAAGTGAAAACCTACTTTGACACGCTGTTAAAAGCAACCTTCAGCACAAGATTTCGCTCGATCGAATCTAGCTTCCTCACATGAACAGAAGATTCAATAGTCTTGGGTGAACTAATTGAACACAAGACTCCGTGAACTTACATTACATTAAATCTGCCATAAGGAGGAGTCAAAGAAAGCTTAAAGGAGAACTTACTTTCCTTTGACCCCTAAAGTAGTAGTTTTAAACTAGTAGTTCATTGAGTCTTGTGTTCAATTAGTTCACTCAAGATCATTGAGTCTTGTGTTCACATGATGAAACTCGATTCGATCGAGCGAAATATTGTGCAGCCTACATTTGACGGCGTATCCAGGTTGGTTTTCACATTTAAAAATAATATATACATATTCTTTATGGTTTACTTCGGATATAATAGTGAAAATAAAAAAAAAAGGCAAAAAGCGAATTTAAAATATTATACACCGAGCTAAATAAAGATCACTCCTTGATTTTTGTCATCATTTAAGAGTGTCTCAAACAAATAATTTAGCTCTCTACATACAGAAATATCAGATCGTCGTGAAAGGATGCAACACCTTTCAATCAAAATATTTCAGTTATTTCATCAACAACACTGAGTTTCTACTCTTGAATCGTTCCTTAACGTATAGAATTCTTTCATTTCTGTTTAATTGTTTTCTTCCATTCCATAGTAATTAATGAAACGAACTTAAGTATAATGGATTTTACGGTTAAACATATTATATTTGGCGTATTGAAATTTCTACGAAACTGGAAAGTTTTATCGCAATGCAATGTGAGTTTCAAAGTTTAATTTGACTGTAAGAAAGCTTCAGAATCGTTTGACTGTTAGCAGGCTAGAGAAAATATTCGCTCAATTGATGACTAGAAAATTTTGGACAGGAAAAAGGGTCATGTTTCAGAGTTGGAAACATTAAACGAGTAAAGAAAATGCACAGACACACATCATACATATTCACAGACATACATCATTGCAACACAGATATAAAAGAGAGCCAAAAAATTAACAACCTAGTTATTTAACAAATTCAAAATAGTCACCTTCTAAATTTTGTATCTTGCCTCGCTGTCTCTGCACATACCTGGTTTCAAGTTCTTGTCTTTATTGTTCATACTTCTTCTCTTTTCCCAATTTTACGTATGAAAATTACTAATTACGGTTTTAATGTAATGGTAAAGTACAATAATATAAATTTTGCATGACTTTGAGCGAGGCGGAAACATTTAAGAACAATTTCATTATACAGCTCGGTGTGATAATTATTTTAGTTAACATTTCTGGCCATTAAAACGCTTTAAAGCTACATATTGCTACACGTAGTTCTCTCGCTATTGCTGTTAAAAAAGCAACAAAGAAGGCAGCAGCCAGGATTCACATTCTATATATCACCTCAGAATTCGTCTGACGGTAGTAAGAAAGCCTAGAGACTCAGAAGGAACCTTTCCGACTTCGAAGTCGCAAGTGCAGTTTCTGCCTAGTACCATCCGAGAGCATTATTAATAAGAATGTATTGAACAAACCAAAAAGTGCTAGTGGCTTACCTTGTGCGCACGAGAACAACGTAAAGTTGGCATTAGGGTGGTGCGGAAAGCAATCTATTTCGGAATAGGAAGACATTCTACAGGTGATAGGAGCTGCATGTTGAAAATGGTGATCGTCAGAGTTCAAAAAATGATTAAAACATAACTTCAACTTGCACCATGGACAGCGAATGAAGAACGACTCACCACACTGATCACAAACGTTCACTCCAACTAAATCAATGGCGAACTCCTTGGGTGTGGTAAACCATTCAGGAAGAACAGATGTGTAACCACTTTTGAAGAACACATACAGAATCATATTAGCATAACGTGGCAATGAGAACTGATGCGATGGAATGTAAACGAATACGCACTAACCTGTCATACAGCTTCTTGTGAAATTGTCTATCTTCCATTGCATAACTGCAGCTGGTGCGAAAGTATGTTTTGCAAGCACGAAAAAACATACATCCAGAAGTTGAATTTGTGGGGTGGTTCCAGGTGGTATAAATTTTAATGTCACGCACTTGTCAGGTGGGATAGTGTGGTCCAAAACGGTATGATTTTTAAAGGAAGACCATGAGCCAAACAAAAGCAAGCTGTTTTCACCCGCTACAGGCCAAAAGCAGTATTTGTACCATTCCTGTAGTTCTGGTAACCCCATTTTCCCACTCTTACTTACTGTTACCAAGTGTGTCCACTAACTCACTGACACGACGCAAAAGGAGGAAGAGCACCTCCATCTCGCAAAACAATAAATAACTGTCCAGCTAATTTCCCATCCATATTAATGACCGGCAAACTCTTATAGGAATGCGTGGGAACAGAGAGAGATATTGCCCGCACGAAAACAGTTTCCTTCCTTGAACTTCTAGGCTTGCTTTTTGTGCATTTCCTCTTCAAATCTGGATTGGTCAGTATTGTAAATACATTCCTTGTTGAATTGTGGAATTAACTGTTGTATTTTACTTACAAATTCGCAAGCTGATGCTGCAGTTTGCTGAAAAGCGTCCTCCTGCCACCACGGCTACCCGGCTGGCTCTGGAATTTGGTAATCTTACGCCTTGCAATTCTATCAACCAATGTAGGTCACTATCATGAACATCTTGCAATGTTCACGAGCATCCTTGAATCGCGCGAACACACGACGTCGTAGCAAGTTGGAAATATCTTCTCTTGATAAACCATAGTTCTTCTTGTATACTACGCGGTCATATTGATCTTCACTAGTCCGAAATCTGTCCATAATTGCTTTCTTCCTATAGCTCCGATATTCATACAAGTAACGTTATTATAGTCTATATTTTATTTACGGACAAAGTCTGTCCTTTACATCGCTTGCTTGGAGATGGCATTGTGGCTTCTGAACTCGAAGACAAAATAGGTACTTGGAAACCCGTATCACATTCAGTTTCATATACACAAGCTTCTTCGTCAACGTTGGAATCAACATGTCCACTGTTATAATGTCAAGGGTATAAGACGCCTCACATTCCACTGACTCATCTGTTTCAAAGAAAGCTAATATATCATTCCGCTACAGCTTTCTCATGCTGTGTAAGCGAGTTGTCTGGATTTCAATTTTGTTGCCTGGATTTTAATTTTGACAGCTGCTGCTGTTCCAAGTATAAAGCAATGTGTTTGCCTTGTTTAGTGAATCCATTGCTTCGTTTCGATGTACACACAACTATACTCGATGTAGCACTGTGTTGAAATAAACGTGTGTCGTTATACTATGTCGGATTGCCTCCAATCAATTGGTCTCCAAGGCAACTTTGATTGCCTCTAACATCACCCCCGTACACCATTAACAGATAATGTTTTGTTCAATTATTAATAATGCTTTCGGATGATACTTGGCAGAAACTGCACTGACGACTTCAAAGTCGGATAGATTTCTTGTCAGATAGGGTGGCGTGACCAAATTTCAATGCAAAAATTTAGTAATTTTAAATTTACTATACATTATGGAATAAAGAATATTGTAAAAAAAATAACTTATTCTTACATATGATGAAAGGAATTTGGTAGATAGCAGGCACAGATAATCCGGCAATGAATCTACAAGCTGCCCACGTCCAGAAATTATACGCCACTGAAGATAAGGCACCGCCGACAATTCCTGTTCCAAGGCACAGAAAAAATGACTTCCGTCTTCCCAACCTGGAAGATAAAAAAGGACAGAAAAGCTACAATTTATCCAACTAGAATATTGAATGAAAAAAAAAACTGCAAGAAGAAACTTCGTGTTTTAAATGTGTATGTGAAACTGTCCTTGATAGGGAAACTGTAAACATATGTATTTGGACATTTTTTAAAGATGGCAGACAAAACTAAGCCCTAAAATCCTTTTGTAGTGTTCGATTCTTTTGATATTTTGTTGTAGGGTCTGTTTGTCCTCTTGGCTCTCTACTTACTAGCTCAATAAAGTTATTTGGTTTTCAATTCTATTAAGACACTCATCTCACTTCCTTATGCTATACGCTTGCTTGTGGTGGATAACTTGTCTTCTCTTTGTAACAAATTAATCCATTATAAAATTCACTATCACACAAATAGACGGAGCTTTCCTGTCGTTGTTGTTAAATGTAGACAAATTACTGGATTTTTATTTATGA
>JAGDQP010014739.1:0-44407 GCA_022664845.1 Lepisma saccharinum | reverse complement strand
TTTGATATCGTACCGATCTCAATAGGTAGAATTTTCTTCGAAATCTACCTAATATGACCTATAATTTTTCTATTTTGGAATCAAGTGAGTAATTCATTAAAGAGGTACTTTATTTCCACGATCAGAATAAACTTGATGTAAATTGAAAAGCACGGTGAGTATAGGAAGCCATAACTTGATAGGGATAAGGACAGGAAACTCGGATATTTTCTTTTCAGACTCATTGATTTTAGAAAAAATTCTACAAATTAACTGATATTGGGGATTTTGAATATTTCACTACCTTATCTAATGTCATCTTTTATGAAAAGCTAAATAATTGAAACAAACTTAACACAAATCTTAAAACATTTATAAATTCTAAAATATACAGGAGTAATAGTATTTTTGTCTATGAAACTTATTAAAAAATACGATGTATCACCCCCATCTTATTCTGAATTACTGCTCTTGTAACACCATAGCAGTTGGTAAATTCTCAAATGATAGTCAATTGACAGCAAAATCATTTTGCAAATTAACTGGTGTTAGGCATTATGAATATTTCACTAGTTTATCTAATGTTAGAATCGTTCATGGGAAAAGAGTAATTGATTCAGACTTTTTACACAAAGCTTAATTTAAACATTGCAGATTCTAATGGTATGTTTGTTTATGCCACTGACTAAGAAACTACGGATTTCTACACCTACCTTATTCTGAATTGCAATACACCACCATAGTCATTCGAAAATTCTCAATTATAAAGGATCGTGGAACTTTCGAAATCTTCACAGTATCACATTCAAAAAGGAACTGAGGTTTAATCTTTTAAAGTTACTCTTCTCCACCCCAACGTACCTCTGGATTAAAATAATAATAATAATAAAAAGATTCGTGCGTCTGCACGTGTCAGTGTTTCGAAGCCACCCAAGTTCATATTACTTAACACTTCGAGGAGAAAGAGACTTTGGGGATGCAATAAACACATCAGCAGCACAAAGAATCGGAAGACAACATGACTCTAGTGAGACGAGGGCTAAAAAGTGTTTTCGTCCACTACAGAAGGGAATTAATTTGGCTTTCCATGATTTCCATTCCTCGCAGTGGTTTTCAGTTCTATGGACCTCGGTCAGAGAAGAAAGACCAGAAGACCAGCAGTCTGTTCTCTGCCTCGGTCTACTTCTTCGCGGGGTCGCAGGCACTTCCTAATTGTTTCCAGATGTTTATGGAGTGGGGAGAAGCACAACTAACATTCTGCGTCAAAGGAAAGAGTATTTTAGGGACTTTTGTTCACTTTATACATACCCAGTGGCCTGACCTGACGCCTAGAATCTATTTGCTCCAACCGGATTTATTAATTCTAAGCGTTATGTTTTGTTTCAAACATATTTTGTATGAAGCATGTAAGCAATTACACAAAGGAAGAAATGTTGAAGTAAGATTAAATTTTCAAAAAATGATCAATAAACCAAAAAAATAGCAAATAATTGAAGATAAAAAATACGTTTTCTGCTTCAGTTTAAGGGGAAATGAATTTTTGTTATAGTGTGCAGGAAAAAGATGACATTTCATCAAGTTCCGAGTCCTACTCATCACATAGCGATAACTTATTTTTTAAAGGATTAAAATTACAAATTATAACAACATTAGTTTTTTATTCAACACAACTTTATTGAACAAATTGTTTCCAACACGGAATCATCATTATAGATACCGCACTTAAGTATTTATCACTTCCACGCCCCATGACCTTTTGGCAATATTAGTTTACGTCAACAGTTCATTTTCAAACATGGTGTAAATGCATTGAAGATCATCCGGAAGGAATTTACATTGCTGTCCCAAAGTTGGTGCATAAGACGAAGGGGTGGTCGGAGGTTACGACAGTATATACATAGTGGTACAAAACTGAAGGAACCCACATATTAGTAACGCGTGAAACCATCCTACTGTCGTATAGATACTGAATGTCCCTCTGAGGGTGTGGCATGCACGCACGCTGTACATCTTGAAGTAGTTGGGAACGGCCTCGAAGTCAGGCACCTGGCCGGCATGCCCCACACGTGCTCGATGGGGCTGAGGTCTGGTGACCTAGAAAGCCAGAATAGAAGTCATACACTGTAAAGCATGTTGGGTTTTCTTAACTATATGGGGACGTGTATTATCCTGCTGGAAGGGCACGTTACGCAGTGTCTGCGATTAGGATGTGTTGCCTTTTAGCATCCCCTACACCATGAGTTCAGGTATAATCGTGAATGGCGAGTGCGTACACTGGATATATTCTCCCCCTCACCGCTTGTCTGCGGACACGTACACGGCCTTTTTTTTATTTATCCAAAACAACATGTTTCTCACCGCTAAATACCACCGCTCTCCAATACAGTCACTTCCGACACCACTGAAAAGTTCCTCGACGATGAGCAGGTGTCAGAGCTAAATGTACTAGAGGAACTCGGGAATATAGATACCACCAATCGATTGTTTATTGTTCATGCGTTAAATGCTGGGCCACGGTGATCTAGATTGCACTGATGGTCGCCGTACGGTGAGTGGCGGCTCTCTTGATTCGTCTGTCCAGACGGATATTTGTGGATCGCAGCAGCGCTGGACGCCGGGGCGTGTCTACTTTGATTCCCCTCTCCCCTATGTTCTCCCCATCGGTAGGCCACGAGCTACGTGAGTTGACATTAATTGGAACATCCAGCCGATCTCTCTGACCTCAGCCTCACTATACGGCTCCGTTCAAAGTCACTTAATTGCACTAAAGGCTAATCACTGTTGTCTTCCTGGCGTTGCAGATGCACACTGTGATCCATACACAAAGAAATCTCACGCCAAGTTACACTCCCCGTGTTGGCAGAGGGCGTTCGATGTTGTGCGATAAGGAATTTGGTCACGTGGCTACTGCAGGCTGCTAGTGTTGTGTACATCAAACTCAGATTATTAGCGTATCCCCCTACACATCCACACACATTTTGTGTTGCGAAAATCATTGGAATCGGCGGAGGTTTACTGGGTGTTCTTCAGTGCACTCCGCTATTGTAGTTAGGCTTTTGTAGATATTTCTTTTCCCACTTTTCCTGTAATATGTTGTCTTCTTTTGCGTAAAAGCAAAGTAACTAAGGGAACTGAAAACGTTAATTAATTATTAGTAATAATGTAGTTTCGTATAACTTAACACAATCATATTTTTTTAACTATTATGTGGCATTGCTACTATGTAACGTTTGCGTTGTTGATGTGGTTACATCATTGTAACAGTTGGTAAACTTCACATTGTTGGTGTCACATGTTCGTTCTTAATTTTAATTTATATATGGCTCAGGCCGATGTTAGTGCTGATTAAGACATATTATTTAAAATATATTTGAGCACACCTTAAAGTAATAACGTGTATTTAATTATCAGGACATAAACCTCATCAGATCATTAAAATCAATGAGAAAATGTGAACCAAATAATGAAGGATGGAATGACATTAGTGAACAGGGTTTCCTCGCACCTGAAAACTCAGGGAAATGGAAAGTGATCAGAGAAAGTAGCTGAAAGTCAGGGATTTTTCTGAAATTAATTGAAAATAATAGTGAGGGTGATGCAGGAAGACAGAAACTGGAATTTTGGGGCACCTGTGGTCTTCATGTTACAAGCAGTGCATTGAAAACTGGTTTTGCAAAGATAGGATGGGACCTTATATCAGTTCTGCGCAATGTACCAATTACTTACTCCATGATTTTTCTTCGCGAAGTGCTGCTTCTAGAGAATGTACTGGAAGTACCATATATCCACAGACGTTCTTCATAATACGATGGGTAGAGAATGTAAGTTGTCTGGAAAGAGCCCTTAAGGTATTGGATGATGTTAAAAAGTATGCGAATGAAAGATCCCATGCAGTAAATCATTATAGGGTGTGAGGAAAGCTACAGATGGTCCTCTGATTAAATGTAAATTAGCTTTCTTTAGGAAAGTAACCTCTAAATGCGAACCATTTTTTAGAAAGTATCAAAGTACAAATAGTTTAGTGCAATGTTTGTTCCAAAGCCTGCAACTGCAAAAAAAAGTTGATTAAACAGTTGTGTAAAGACTGAAGAAATGAATTCTGTAACAAGCGTTTCGCATTGATCTCCATTCTGACTATAATCTTTTGGAGATCAGTAAACTAGACATTGGCTTCGTGGGGGCGAAAAAAACCTGAAGAAGTCCAAAGTTACAGATACAAAAAGCTGAATTTTGTATGCAGTGTGTAAGACGAATTTTAGTAGTTGCAATAATTGTAAAAGTTAACGAGAAATCTCCGCTGCAAGTACAGGTTTGTCAGAGGACTGACTGTCTTGCTTAGATCCTGAAATTATAGTGAATTCAGGCAAACTTGCCCAAAGTCGGATGGACAGTGTAATGCATGCAGCAAACCGTATTTCAGATAATGGTGCTGAAAAAGCAAAAAGTCAGCATGTAATGATGTGTGAAGCAGCTGTTTCTGATAGCCTCAAACCCTCAAGATACAATATTATGGACATTTGTTGAAAAGCACCGATGAAGTCGGACTTCATGAGTTTTATGCTAGCAGTTTGAGTGCCGTGGGGAGATACAGCATATTCTGGAAAGTAATAAAATAAGGTGCCTTATTCTCTCACATGGGAACTCTTCTGTTGAAAGTGGATTTCATTTAATAAATCAGTGCATGAAGAAACTGTTGTTCATCCAAAACACGTTTATGATACCATTCTGGAAGCTGGTGGAGTTCTATTATTGAATATAGACAGGAAGATAATACAGTGTGCTTAAAGCTGCAAGGAGTCGCTAACAAGGAGCTTTCGAGAGTGCTCAACAACAACGTTCTGAAAAAGAGAATCTGAAAGCAGAAAGAAAAGTGTTACATGCGAAGGAGAGGTGTGTGGAAGAAGAAAGAGTTAAAATATAGAGGGAAGCACTTCAGAAAAAGTGCCAGCACTGAAGCACATATAATGTATAGCAAGTTGCTTTAATTGTATATACTGTTTGAAACATGTTAGGTTACAAACCGTGGAACTGTCAGATATTTTAGCAATACTTTTGAATTCAAACTTGCATAGGTATCTAACAAATGAAACGGAATTTATTAATGTTTTCAACCATCAGTTACAGTTGTTTAGAACAGAACACTTTTTTATTGTACTTGTAAACCTTAGTATCATTTCTTTGTAATGTTTTTAAATCAAAGCCAAACACAATTATTGGTATTCTTGTTTGAAATTAAATACAGTGGAGACCAGGGGTGACTATAAGGGGATGGCAGAGGCCACTGAAAAACAAGGAAGGTAAATTGTGTTTAGTTAGGAAAAAATCTTCAAAGGTCAGGGAAAGTCATGGAAACTGATAGTCGGATTTTGGGGGGAACCCTGGTGAAACACCATAATGGACACTTTTTATCTTGTGAAGCAGAAAAGAAGAGAGTTCAAAGGGAGATGGATTATTTTTACTCTAACCAAAATATCCGGATATTCAGATTTTATGTCCGAGTTTGGCTATCCCGTGAGTATATAATTCGTGTAGAGTACCGGTACTGAAGTACGTGGTTAAACGAAATTGTATTTATAAGTAGGGTATATGAAAGGGGAATTAAAATGTTAACACTTTCGAAATGGAACCTTGAGAAGACATGAACATCATACGAAGCCCATCAAAATTCCTCAGTCTCGCATTGAAGTCAACGTCCATTTAATTATCATCGTCATCTTGGTTCTTTCAAACATTTCAGTTGCCATCAAAATCATGTGTAGATTTTTTTTTTTTTTTTTTTTTGGCTTTTGGTAAAATAAGTGTCCTTTTAATCCACCCCCACCCCTATGTTTTGCGGTCTTGGACTTCAGATCGGCACTTGGGAGGGACGCAGTTTCGACTTCATTTGTTGGCCATTCTGGCTCCGGTTTTCCTCGGCTCGCCGAGGACATCACCCCTCAGACTTGTGACGGATTAGTGAACGTCCAGAAATGTAAATTAAATAAATACAATATCCCTTTGATACTAAGGTCATAAAAGCCGTACGCTCATGTGGAAGGCACCACTTCCTACAAAATTGTCTGACATCTTCAATTCAGGGTGTCTACAAGATCAAGGAAGTAAGGGATTTTGCATTCAAGTCAAGGATTAGGTTTTTGCTTGTAACGAAATAATGCTTCATTTTCATAGAGTTCGTTCCTTCAGTTTGTTTCATTGTAATGGGAGATCCGAAGTCCGGTTTCAGTTGATAAGAAAAAATAGCTGTATTTATTTTTGTTAAAGCCATAAAACTCTGTTTCAGCTTTGATTCAACCGGCCCACATTGGTAGGGAATTATTTAAAAAGTCTGTCACAACCTTCAGTATTAAAAAGATACGCTTTGGTGTCTATTCGTTAAGCCGCTAAGGACTTAGAGATGAATCATTTCCAAAAACCATCACCTCCATGTGTAATCCCATAAAAGACAATCCTTTGAGGTGAAAGTAGCATGGTTAAATAGTAGTTTCTGTTAGTTACACCGTCAAACAGGTAAAAAAAATTACTGTATGTCTGTATAAATATCACAGTCACGATTAAAAATCATGCCCGAGTGATCATGTAGTGTATAGTCATCCTTGAGTTTCTGTGTGTACGGTTCAACATATGAACCTCCCGTTAGCGCCATAGCGTTTCTTTTAAAATGTCCTTTTCCAACGATATGCTACAATATGGGAGGGGTCCATTTGATAATTTTAAGTTGATTCCTCTCTTCGAAAGGGCAACTTTCGTACTTGAAAATAAAGGAGGGGTAACCTCCACAATCACTTTTTCCCTCTTTTTTTTGGGTGGGGGTGAAAGTTCTTGATCAGGGCAAGCATGTAATATGCACAAGAATAGTCAATTAATTTTTTGGCAAAAGATCAAGGAGAAAGTTGCAGGTACTAGAATTGAGGGAGAATAATATCGATGTAGTATGAGGTGGTCAGTGTTTAGTTTTGATTTTAATGGGGACTAGTAAATTGCGATGGTGCATGTGAGAGGTCCACGAGTTCCTTACAATGGGAGCTATTTTTGGTACAGGTCCGTCTGTTTCATATTATGAAGGCTTCGAAACTAGAGTAAATTTATGTGAAGTGATTGTACTACTGGTAAATCAACCCGAACTAAAGTAAGATTCACGGCATTATGTTGCTCAAGCCGAGTGTTGACCTGCCCTACGGCTTTTGCTTAGTCGGGCGGTGCGTGGTTAACGCAGCGACTCATATTGTAAGTTTTCTTGCTTTCATGACCAGGGTCCGTTACTTCTTTATTTAAGTAGCTCCCCAATTGTCTTCACAATGTTGAGTCGGCACCGAAAATACATGAGCTCCCAGGGGAAATCGAACCCGGTTCAAGAGGAGAGTTTTAACCATTCGGGTAAGCAGAAGTTCAAGACCAACGCTAAATATATGTGTATTTCAATCAGCCAGTCATTTACAAAACCCTTCATTATACTGTACGCTGCTTCAACGTTTGCAGTCCTGAGCAACATAGATTACTGATCGCTCCAAACGTCTGCTTGTACACAGTTCGTGACATACAGGAAAAGGAAATAAACATTTGCAGAGTTAGTTCGCATAAAATTTAGATTTCTTTTCTTGTTTCTTCCTCGCTTGTAAGAAGTTCATAAAGTGAATGTGAAAATTTGAGCTTTCAGGTCTGAAAAGCATAAATTATAAGGAAATGATGCCAAGCTTAGCAAATACACATCCGTATTCGTAATTTTTGTTTTTGGTGTCTGAATGAGCTATTTGTTTGTTCCATTAAGTGTCTGTAAGCTGTTAAGTTGCTACATTTGTCTTATTAAAGGTATCCTAACGTTTCATAACACAAGTTGTCTGTGAAACTAGTGACTATAATATTAATGAATGTTCTTCCCGGTGACATGTTTATTAATCGTGTCTTTGGGCAACATGAACTTACGGTGGTTTGTCATTCTCTTCTACCAATAAAATGATAGAAGACTTAGGGCCGGTTTCTCCAACGTCGATTAAATATAGCTTAACCATCCGATAACTAACCGTGTGTTAAATTTTTAACCGTCCGTTAAAAATTTTCCATTTCACCAACGCTAACATTACAAATTTAACAAACCGTTTACAATCGGACCGTTAAGTGAAGAAACCACTTGATTTCTAAATTTCTCATAAGCTAAACGAATTCTGATTGGTAGAGTGAAAAGTTGTGTACGCCGGCCTGACAAATGAACCTCGCAATCCGCAAGCAATGCAATAGGTGGCTGGCACTTGTTCGTGTGTGTTTAACACATGTGTGTGTGTGTGTGTATGTATGTATTCAAATGATCTTCAAATAAATGCCAATAAAATAATATGACAATCCGTTAACAGTAAACAAGGCAAGAATCTTATCCTCTCCCGACTTCCGGAAGCAAGTTTCAGTACATATATCTTTTCGACACACTAGAGGAATAGAAACAGATGAGTTGAGAAACGTTTCTTATGTATGGATATGTTAATACGGATTGTTTTTCCTTTCGTTTACATAGCTAATTGCAGTGCTTAAAAGGTTGAGCACTTCATTCTTATAAATACAGACAGGATTAGCCAGTTTTCATCTATTTCATGGAAGTAAGTAATACTTTGTTAGCTACTTCTGTTGTGTGGCGTTAAATGTAGATCCATGTTATTTCATAATTTCGGATGCATGCAAGTATAATGAAATAAAGTCAAGCAACGGGGTGGCTCATGAATCAAGTTCAGTTTAGGTCACCCAGCTACTGAGAAATACGTACACTTTATACCACTCATTACCTTGCAAATAATTTACTTAGACACTTCTGTAAATACCTAGCGGTAGACAGCAACCCAAATTCAATTTCGAAAAGCCATACTTAATAATAATTTACATAAATACGTACTGGATTTACTTTACACACAGGTATGGCGCCACATGGGGAAAATCAGTAGCGTCATTTCGTGTGGTGAATATCATGTGTTTGCTACATAATTAATGGAAAGATATCGAGGGGCGCTAGAAAGCATAGATAGGTTAGGTAAAGCCTGGGTAATTATTTTATCATTATACTTGAAGCACATCACATTTAACAGGCCTCCTTGTGCTCAGCTCGAACGCGGAAGTAGCTAATTAATTGCACGTACTTGTTGCATTTTCAGTCTCATACTTTTATGGCCTAAATCTTTCTCCTGTGAATATTACATTTTTTGGCTTACCTAAATTGAAATTAACCCGGGGCTGGGACACATTATTGAAGGGCGTATGCGTGTTCTTGCACTCACATCATCCTTGCTCCATATTGTTCATTGTACGGATCCGAAATAATGTCAATATCAATTGCAAGTACATTCAGCGCCGCATAACAGAAGTAGCTAAAAGTAAGAATTACTTAATATGAACAGGAATGACTTATTGGCAATAGTTATAGGAGATATACTCGACGGAATTGCATTCTTTATACGTAGTATGAAGAAGTCTTATCGTTATGCTAACTTTTCCTGTTTACATGTGAACATTTATAATACACGATCGGTAATGTTCACAATATTTTCTTTACTCCACATCATTTCTCCTCCCAAAATATCTTAAATCGACGTTTCTGGCATGTACGAGCTACCACTCGTACTACCACTCTCTGAAACAGTTTTGTAAACTATATACAGACACGTATTAAAGAGAAGTATTCTCCTGGAATTATTTAAAAGGAATTATGTTAATCGTTAAGACGACGTGTATAAATGTAAAGCGACATCCTGCGGGTTTTTTTTTTTTTACTATATTGCCTTTCTTTTGTACGATAAATATTAAAAACGATGATCAAGTGCGTAATTTATACCTTAGGCCTAAATACGTAGCGCACACGTCTACTTTTCCTGTAAAACCATTTTATAGAGCGCGTCTTCTTAAGTATACCCATATAGGCCCCTAAACATACTCGAACATCATATTTACATTGCCCGCAAAGCAGGCAACATTGTTTTTAGATGTTTTTGGTCTTTAATACTATTTAAATGCATTGTGCCAAATTGTATATTTCATCAAGCAATTCTGTGTTTATGCTTTCCATTTCTTGTTTCCTGTTTTCAAACTTTCGAAATACACAATAACTATCGGACCGTTAAATATTTAATCGACGAAAATCTGATGATTAAAGTTAACGACAGCTTTAACAAACCGTTAGCGTTAACCGATGTTGATGAAACGGTCATTTCTCCTAATCAGACGTTAAATGTGCTTAACGGGTTGTTAAGTCTTTAACCAGCGTTGGTAAAACCGGCCGTTAATGTGCTAACCGTACGGATAGAATCTACAATTTTAGGTGGATCTCAAACGATCACGTTCGTTGCTACTCACCGGGCTTCAAATCAATGACTCCTTGATTACAAGGCGAGCATTCATCTAGAAGAGAGAGACTGTTAAGATTGCCATTTATGATAAAACAACGTTTATAAACCTGAGGTTGCCTCACATTTTTTGTTAGTGAAGTATCCAACGTTTTTAGAAAATAAACAATAGGTGAAAATTTGAAAAAAGAAAAAGAACAATCTGAACGTAACAACGCCATCTTGGTATGCACAGCCGAAGTTAGGAGGGTGGTCTTTGCACATAATTTAAATATTGTTACGGTTATTTGATTAAATTTTTGCTTATTAATTAAGCAATACAAAGAAAAGTAAACCTTCGATTTTATAAGCTGATCACTTTCACTTTGAGTCTTTACCATTCTTTTTAACTCTGGCTTTCACACCAAAATGACAGTGACTGACGTTGCCTTCTGATTCAGGTTTTTCACTTTTGGCCTGTCCTTTAATTCTAACATCTTTGGATACGTCAGTGACGTCACGTCTGAGGCAGCCTGTTAGTTCTGTAAACGTTGACGGCAAAGCAAATTTTTATCGTAAACTTGATTTTTTTTTTTTTTTTTTTTTATGTATGGACATCTGACTTGAAACTTAATATTTGACCACAATTACTACATATGTATTTTCGTACATTTAGGTTTGTTGAACCGGCCTATATTCTAAGCCCGCCTCACAGAACGAAATCCTTAATCAAGCAGATGGGAAAGCTGGTGGGTGAGGGTTGTGTTGTGTTGTAAATACCTTTCCAGCTTAGTTTAGCCGAGCTATTTTTTTTAGAGCTTCACTCAGATACTTTTTTTTTTGCGTGATTCGCGCATGCGCCGCCTTCTTAGTGTCGATTTGTAGACAGCGACCTTTGCTACAGTCGTCCTCGTTTGGTAGGACATGTCCTCGCTTTTTCATATTGTCGTCGACTTTTCAAAAGTCTTGAAATGCCCTTTGTTTTTTTTAGTGACATTTTTATTTTGTACAGATGCACTCAGCCTCCTATCAAATTGAGTACCAGAGTATCTTTGGTATTCCTGGGCACCTTGGGAGGTAAAGACGATCGAGCGTGGGACTGACCACGCTACCTCCACATCTCTTATGTTCCGTGCGCACCTTTATCTTTTTTTACTTTTGTTTTTGAGTATTTGAATTTTCCTATTCGTCGATGCAAGTCAAACATTAAAATAGTTTTCTTTTTAAATGGTACTCGGTGTACTGTTGATTGAGGCCAAGTATTCACTTGAAGACTTCCGTCGTGAGACAAAAGTCGGCCGCAGACATCCGTCGGGCGACGATAGTCTGCCGACGGTAGTCTGTTACGACTAAAGTTAGCGTCCACACTTCAGTCTGGTTTTAGTGAGAGATCATGACGGAAGCAGTGGATTTCGCGGGTGTTTGTGCCAGCTATTTGGTTATCCAGTCTAACAGGAAATATAAGCGCAAACGATATTGGATACGAGAGTTATTTAAAAGGGGTAACCAACATGCAGAGAACTTATTGAGAGAACTTAAATTGGAGGTTCAGAAATTTTGTCCGGATAACCACATCTGACTTTGAAGAACTTTTGCAGCTAGTGGGGCCAATAATCAAGAAACAGGACACCAGGTGTAGAAGAGCCGCGGTATCTCAGTGGTAGAGCATTGGCTTAGCATTCGGGAGCTCGTGGGTTCGATTCCAGCGGCCAACCACCCTGACTGAGGTTTTTCCTGTCATATCAGGCGAATGTCGAGATCGCACCTTCAACATAGGTCCTGTCCAACACCTTCCCGAATCCTTCCCACTATCTCGGCCTGAGCCTTAGGTGCCTAAAGGTCATAAATATAATTCAAATTCAAAAATATTGTAGAACAAAACTATCGTAGTAAAAACTAATCAGTCCAGCCTGATGTCTGTATTTAAAACAAGGCAGTAAGATTTATTAGTTCGAAATTAATTACTTACAGACTAATGAACCTACTACTTTATTATTATAATAAAGTAGTAAATATGGTACGTTTATTAGCCTGTAAATAAATAATTTCAAGTTAATAATTCTTACTGCCTTTTTAAATTGATATTTATGACCTTTAGGCATTTAAGGGTCAGGCCGTGATAGGGGGGAGGATTCGTGAAAGTGTGGGCCGGGACCTATATTGAAGGTGCCATCTCGGCATTTGCCTGTTGTGACTCAGACAAGTTTCGTTTTAAAATAACAACAATCTTTGTTCTGCACATTGTGGCTATTATGTCATCTGGTAGGATGTGGAAAGCATGTCATCTGGTAGGGGGTGGAAAGAGGGTAGCAGAAGCACCAAACTCAGCCGAAGAAGACATTTGACCCCTTGTTTTGCGTCCACACCAGAGGACCTTTGTCTGTGTCTTCCATCTCGGTCGGGAGACAAAAATCCAAAGACTTCTCTTTGAAAACTGACCGCGGTCGGTCTGTGGAGAAATCCAAGACTGTCGGCAGACACAAGTCTGCGTGTCTCACGACAAAAGTCTTCGAGTGAATACGCGGCCTGAGTCGACACAAGGATTCGTTGTTAAGTACAGTCTGAAACATCTCAGTTGTTCAGTTTCCATAAATACATGACTTTTAATCCACATTTACAGAGAAAATTTTCTTTAAATCAGAAGTAGAGGAACAGCAATAGTAGTCTCTAGTGAATCTAATGGCTGTGCTTAAATAGTAATAATAATTTGGCTACTATTTTCTTCACGTTGCGTGTAAAAATGACTACAGTGATGAACAACAAGACAACCTGTTCAATATATGCTTTTAATTTTGTTGGATTGTACGTATGCCTATTTCTGTTTTCTTAACTTTCAATCGTAATAAAATGTTTGTTACCAAAGAAATGAGTCAGCTGTTGGAAACAAAGTTGCCATTTTCTACATTTTAGTACTTGATGGGAAGGCACCATTAAAATGTAGACTATCATCTAAATTGTCCGTCGAATACTAAAGAATTGAAAGAACTGTGAGCAGTGTTTCTTTCCCAGGTTTTAAATAAAAGGTATGCGCAGTTGTCCTCTCTTTTTCGTAACTGTTCTCCTCTTTAAAAGAAAGCAGCCTGCTAACGCTGCCATCGACGTAAAGTCATGATGACTGAGTTATTTCTATACATTTAACTTTTCTTTCGTTTCGTCAATAGTAGGTATTTCTTTTATAAGCGTATAAAACGTATAAGTTTCGTGCATTCTAGTGTTTAAATGAAAGGTTTGTTTTTCTTTGTGTGTGTGTGTGTGTTTTTTTTTTAATTTATTTATTTAGTTACAAGGTGCTATAAAAATTGAATAATGAATTGAAAGTTATTCGAAATTAGAGCATTTTACTCATCATGCCTTTCTGTTTTTTCCAGATGAAACCCAACAGTGTGTGTGAAGATTTGCATCAAGCTTCAGCATGTAAATTGAATTTTCACTTTCTGTGGTATTGTAGTGAAGAGTCCTTTTCTGTCTAAGTGGATGAGTCTAAACTTGGAATAAGCTGTCAATATGCCTGAATCAAGTAAAATATTTATGCAGAACAGAGCTCTGGGGTATGTAAGCAATCATATCCCGCTTGTTGTGCGATACATTTTTAGACGGAAAGAGAATCTTGTTGTAACTTGCGTTGGAAAATCGTTCCACACATACGGCTGTGCGAATTTCCGCCTTCTTAATGTCAGTGGGTTACATCCGTCAGATATCACGTGTTTAGCTGCTGATACGTTTCATATCTACACAGCATGTGGAAAGGAAATCCGAGCGTGGCGAAGAGGCTCCGAATTGAAATGCAGATATGTGGGACATGAAGCAACTGTCCATTTAATGTTACCTTTTGGACCTCACCTATTGTCCGTTGACGAAAAGAGTCAAGTAAAACTATGGGATATCAAATCTCAAGAATTGTACATGGACATGATGTTTAACAATGAAACGTTTAAAGTAACTGCAGTTCTTCATCCAAGTACCTATATTAATAAAATATTGTTTGGTAGTTTTCAAGGGGAGTTACAGTTGTGGAATATCCACAAAATGAAACATATTTACACATTTAATGGTTGGGGAGCCTCTGTTACTGTGTTGGAACAGTCTCCCGCGTTAGATGTGGTCGGTGTTGGTTTAGGTGATGGCCAGATAATTCTGCATAATCTAAAATTTGATGAAACGGTTATGAAGTTTAAGCAAGACTGGGGGTATGTTACTGCACTTTCTTTTAGGAAAGACGAATTTCCAGTTTTAGCTTCTGGCAGCCTTAATGGTCATATTGTATTCTGGGACTTGGAGAAAAAGGTGGTGATGAGTCAGTTGAGAAATGCCCATAGCACTGGTGTAACAGGTCTCAAGTGCTTACCAAGTGAACCATTAATGCTAACTAGTTCCGCAGATAATACATTAAAGATGTGGATTTTTGATACTTCTGACGGTGGAGCTAGATTACTTCGCATAAGAGAGGGTCACAGCTCTCCTCCAACATGGATTCGCTTCCATGGCGCCAATGGACATAATATATTAAGTGCTGGGAATGACTCAACGTTACGAATCTTTTCCACAGTGACTGAAACTTTCAACAAAAGTCTTGGTCAGGCGTCTTATAATAGAAAAGTGTCCAAAAAGTACAAAAGAACAGAAGACCCGTTAATGATGCCTCCTATAACACAATTTACTTCGGAAACAACAAGAGAAAAAGAGTGGGATAATATTGCTGCAATTCACCATGGTTTGTCAATTGTTACAACGTGGTCGTTTGATGCATCAAAAATGGGAGAACTGAAAATACAGCATGAAAGGTTTCAAAAGAAACCGTTCGTCGTAGGAAATGCCACTGCAACATGCGTGTGTTTAACCAGTTGTGGAAACTTTGTGATCATTGGCTACAGCTCTGGCCATGTTGATCGCTTTAACATTCAATCTGGTATGCATCGAGGTACGTACGGGGATCCAAAAGCTCATAACTGTCCCGTGAGAGGTGTAGCCACTGACTTATTAAATCAAACTGTAATTAGTGCTGGTAGTGATGGGGTTGTGAAATTTTGGCAGTTTAAAAAAGGTGAACTGCGAGGAAAAGTTTGTTTGGAAGAGTTTATTTCTTTCATACATTCGCATCGAGAAAGTTCATTAATAGCCTTTGCTATGGAGGACTTTGAAATCCTGATACTTGATGAAGATACGAGGAAAGTCGTGAGGAAACTGTCAGGACACGAAAACAAAATTAACGATGTAGCTTTTAGTCCTGATTCTCGTTGGTTAATATCAGCAGCGATGGACTGCACTATTCGAACGTGGAATATACCTTCAGGACAGCTCATAGATTGGTTTCAGACTGATTCCGCCTGTATTACACTGAGTCTTTCCCCAAGAGGTGATTATTTGGCTACAGCCCATGTTGATAACGTTGGAATTTTTCTCTGGTCCAACAAAACTTTGTACTCTCATGTTTCGCTGAGACCTATTTCCACATCATCTAATGCCCCATTATTGAACCTTCCTGTTACGTTTGACGAAAGTGCTGAAGCTTTGCCAAACGGAGAGTCTTCTAGCGAGGAAAACGACGATTCAGAATTCAAATCACCGGAGCAGATTAATGAGGATCTCATCACGTTATCGTCACTTCCAACATCTAGATGGCACAATTTGTTAAACATCGATATTGTGAAGAAGCGAAATAAACCGAAAGAACCGCCAAAGGTGCCGAAATCCGCACCTTTCTTTATACCCACCATTCCTTCCTTGGACCTCAAATTTGACGTCAAACCATCTGATGATGATCAGCATCTCAGTCAATCCAAAACCCTACTTCCAAGTAAATTCCAAAGTTTTACTGTTTTCGGGAAGATGCTACAAGACACTGTGGAAAGCAACGATTTTAAATCTCCCATGGAAAAGCTGAAAGGAGTTGGGCCTTCGACAGTCGATTTTGAAATTCAGTCACTCTCCCCTGAAGCTGGTGGTTCTATAACATTAATGCTGCAGTTCTTGAAGATGATAGATTTTATGCTAGACAGTAATAATGATTTTGAGATAGTTCAGGCGTATTTAGCGCTGTTCTTAAAAGTTCACGGTAAGGTAATCGCTGCTGAAGAAGAATTAAGAACTTTAATAGATCGCCTTCAGTCAAAGCAGTTGCTATGTTGGGAGAAACTACAAAATAGATTATTCTATAATCTGTGTGTTGTTCGTTCATTGCAAGGATGTTTATAGAGAATAGTCTTATTGTGGTTTTGTATGACATAAAAGAGTAGTACAGTGTACATAACGTAATTGTGTAAAATATTTTGTTGGTAAGATTTAAGTAAGTCAAAACATTGAAGCACTGTGGAGTCTTGTTTTTATTTTTTAATGTTTCGTGAATTTTTGTTAAAAGAAATGAAACGACTATCATTCACAACGAGTTTAGTATGTAGTTTTAGGCTAAGAATGATCACGAAAGAGTTTCGGTTTCTATAAAGCTTATTTTTATTATGTCAGAACCCGGATTTGTTTTAATAGTATTTGGTTTTTGAAAAATTGCTGAAAATCGGTCTTGTGAGTAAAAACGAACTTTCGGTCTTTTTATATGTACAGTCTGGTTTTTGTCTATGCCCATCTTTGCCATATGCAACATTTTAATCTGAAATTGTATGGAGCTGTCTGTCATACAAATATCGGTAATTGTCACACACAAGGTAGTAAAAATAATGTAAAGTGGTGAACAAAAATATTAAACGAACAATTAAAGTATGTGACCGTGGCCAAGAATGGGTACTCATGCCTAAATAAATTGTTTGAAGCTTTTAATACTTTCGGAATCTTCGTAGTCTGAAATTTTGAATGCAATTTGTCCGTTATTTCTGGAGTTGGAACTTAGGAAGATGGAGAAGAGTAAAGACGAGTAAACACTATTGTCAGACTTTAAACGAGTTCTGCTCGAAAGATTTGGTTAAAGCATAAGCATCCTTTCTTGGGGCGCGGTCACGTTGCCCATGTTGTTGGATAGTTATACTTGCATTACTGATATCAAGTTACCTTTTGTTCCTGTAAGTACTCTTGAGTAGTGTGAACCAGAATACATTGCTCGGTATGACATCTTTTGTACATTTAATATCAAAGAGTTTAAGATAATATCTGTAAAACAAAACTCATGAGACATCTTGTTATTTCCGGAGGTATATTAATGCAATGTAAGAGGTAAGATTCTAAGAAAAGAAATTTGTAACAGTTACTTGAGTCTTTTTTTTTTTCTGTTTATTCCCAACATGGTACTTAATGCTTAATGTATTGATATTTCTTACAACGACTTAGTTCTCTGCTAAGATATAGCGGCAGCGTTTTGAAGTACAAGTAGATTTGTGGTATATACCCTTCATATAACTTTGAATCTGTGATGAAGTAATAAATTGTTTCCAAAAGGAGCAGCTGGATAATAGTAACTGAGAAGTAGTATAGTTGACTGATATTTTCACACTGTAGCCCGTGTATACATGTGATTCAGAAATGTATTTTGGATATTTAATTCGTAAGGGGATGTATACTGCAGTTGTTATGTTCACGTGTACACTTTGATCCATAAAAATGATAGATGGGAAAAGTTCAAATAATGTAGAAATTAGGAATGACCAAATCCGAATACCTAATTTCTATTTATGCGGATGTAGCATTTCCAAGTATTACGTGCCATCTGGGTATTATCAGTTATCCGAAATTTTTTTTTTTTTTTCAATTCAGAATCAATATTTGATGCAAATTTGAAAGTAACAGCTTATCACTTGTCTTGGTGGTTCAGTATTACCACATCCTGCATATTTCTGCTTACTTTGATGATTTGTTTCAAGGAATGGTCCGAATGTATGATTAATTGTACAAAAGTACATAAAGCATTAACATAAAAAGCAAATAATACAGATGAATGAAATATGCAGTATATACAATTACTTTTTCTTTCGGTGTATGTTTTTTTAATATATCACCTGATTAAAAATTACCAGAACTGCTGGAGTGGGTAAAGAAACGTTGGAAAAGCAGTGAATCTGCTCTAGTCAATAAACTTCGTAAGCTTTAGTACTGTCTTCTCACCCTTATAAAGATTTTTCGTGCAGTTAAAAATAGGTGTTTTATTATGGTAAGAGACTGCTGTCGTACATCACGTGCTTGCAGAAATAAAATATAAAGCAGAAGCTAGTAGTATATGTGTGTCCCGTACACAGGGTTATGGGATGTTTGGACGTCATACTTTTACTGTCGTTTTGACTACTCTTAATGAAATGCTTACCAGCAGTCGACTTTCCTCAGTAAATTTTCTCACGTGTTTCTCTGTAAACTGAAGTGGTTTGAATATTCGTTTATTTTCATTTTTTTTTAAGTGAGGAAAAACCTACCTGGACACGCTGTACGACATTTCGGTCGATCCAATAGAGCTTAATCATGTAAAAACACACCCCGATGGGTAAAGCTTACGTTATATTAAAACCACCATATTTAGAGAGGGGTCAGAGTAATTAAAAGCGAATTGGTTCTCCGTTAACCTTCCCTTATCACTATATATCGTCGCCGAGTTAACATTTCTGCCTAAGCCTTCGTTCACACGAAGCCACCATGGCCGCGCCACAGTCCTATTAACCGTTTCGAAAATGGATCTGGAAGAAGCAGTTACTGTTCTTTTTGTTCTTTTCTCTTCTTTGGTACAAAAAATAATAGGGAGACAGACTGATAGACACAGGCTTACAAGCAGAAAACTGATCTAACGTTTTTGTGTTTTCAAGATGAATAAATTAGGCTGTAAATTCGTATAAAAGTGATGATAGATAGATATTAAAAGCTATCTTAAATACAAAAAATCATTGTTTTTATAGATAAGGAATCAAAGCTAAAGATTATTTTCACATTACAATACCTTGTAGCACCATGTTTACTATATCTCAGCGGCCTACCATCCTGACTGAGGGTTTTCCAGGGCTCTTCCTTAGTCTCACCAGGCAATGCCAGGATAGTTCCTTCAACGTAGGCCCTGGCCGACACCTCCCCTCCCTTATCTTTGCGTGAGTCTGAGATATGCCTAAAGGTCATAGATAAATTTACCAACTCAATGTTTACTACCTCTACAAGTGTGACACTTAAAAAAATATTTTTTCTCTGCAGGAGAGGCATCTTCTTTGTTTATAAAAATGTTCACAGGGTCCTCCCAGCATGTCTTCTTCAATTCTCTGTTTGAATATTATTCAGCAGTCATAACTTCGGTTATGAAGTTTCCATGTCGAAGTGTGCGTTTTCTACTTCGGTATTCATTTTTAATATAAATTTGTCAAAAGTTAATATGCCTCTGGTTGCTCAGAAAGTCGCAGGCTCCCTCCAGAATTCTGACCGCGTTTCCAGAGGTGCAACAGCCACCACGTATGAACGGCTTCATTTGAAACTACGTGACGACGTGGTGGCGCTGCTATGGTGGCTTCATGTGAACAGGGTGTAACAGCCACTTTGGGCGAGAAGGACTTTTCTGCAAGTTCCAATCTCCCTTGTAAGCAATGCTTCGTATGGATAAGAGTAATATTCCCTGTACCGGACTCAATGAAAATTTAGTGCGGTTTTAATGTAGTGTAACTTATTGGAACTTGGGTGTATGTGAAGCTTTATTGGATCGAGCGAAATGTTTCGCAGCTTTCTTCCAAGGACGTTTGGTAGGCTTTCTCCAGCGTTCAAATTAAAAGAAGGTGGCATGTGGTGTTTACAAATGAAATAGTGTTAATTTAAAAACAGCTAAAGCGTGGCAGGGCTCAATATAAATGAGGATATTAATCGTTACATCGAATTACAAACAGGAATAGCTAAAACCTAAGAGTCATTTAATTGTGGTTCAGCAAACAGATAGCTCAGAAAGTGATTGAGTACACTTATGTACGGACAGCAACTGTGCCTGATATGGATGGAAGTAAATATATACATACCGAGGCCCTCTCTCTCCCCGAGATTCTGATTCCTATGTAAAATTTATATAATTAAGTCGTAATTATAAAACATTATGTACATTTCACACCCAGATATACCTCCTCCCCCGAATCCTAATCGTGATACATGCCTGTGTATATGTCTTTTTTCCGACATTCTCCTAAGTTAATGAGTACAGAGAATAGTAAATCACTGTAGACACAGCTTTTATGTCACAGTTGCTACAATTCAGTTAGAATATGGTTCTTTTTTCAGTAATTTATTTACGAACTCTTTACCATCAGAAATAAATATTTACACGTATTAATTGCATGTTACTGTAACAAAAAAACAAAACTATTTTTTCACACTGAATTGGACACCACTTTCATACTCACGTTGTATAACGAGATTTTAATATGACTCAGTGTCCAAAATATTGAATGAAGGACCAACGATTAATATAAACAAATGATCAGAGAGGCGCTTCACACACACTATTTCTAATGTTAGTCATTATTAGTTTCATTTGATGGAAGTCTCTCTCAAAATTTGCTTTGCTCATGGTTAAAAGTTTTTACTGTACTTACTAATTTCGACAGTTGCTAAACTTAGTTTCAGGTCAACAATTCGTAAAGGAACGACCTTCTGTTCGGAATGTATTTCTGGTCACTTTTAACTGCTGGGCAGGAAACGTATCTTAGGCAATGGAGTGATGTTGGCAACATTAAAAATATGGATCTTGAAGTAGGGTCTTGGACAGACAGCAGGTATTCGTGAAAGAGAGTATCCGGTTCTATTTAGGAATTCATCGTACGAAATAACTTACTCCCGATAGAAGAACACCCTTCTAACTTCATTATTTTCCTTCTGATCTATGGGGCAAAGGTCCCGAATTACTTATCTGTACTTCCTCTCCAGTACTGCTTTGAGTCCTGCTAACGTCAGCCATTTTGACGAGTCCCTGGTTTCCCACAGACTACAAGTGATTGACTTTAACCATAAATAATTTTAAAAAATTCATTTACTGAACTATGAAAAGCTAGAAACTCATACTACATAGGATCTTGTAGCTTTATGGGGACTTTCGGCGTAATTGTGACGTAATGTAATTGTTATGTATAAGTTCTATTGCCGCTTTAACTGACTGACGTGCGCGGAGTGCGTTACTTCTTCATATAACTAGATCATTAATCGTTTTCATCTGGATCAACAGAGAAATTCCGTGAGATCTCATCGGGAATCGAACGTGTCACTGTCACATCAGAACTGAAAGCATTAACCGTTCCACTAAACAGGAGCTCAGGTACCAGTTCATTAAGTTGTTTTGCCTTGCGTGAAAAAGATGTGTATTCTTGTGTTGGTGACTTTTTTGTGTATCTGTAACGCTCAAATTACGTCTGTTTCACTCGATTGTATAATTCTGAAATTTACGCGTAGTTGGGTTGTAACTACGGACACATTTATATTATTTCTGTAGGTACATTTTTAGAATAATCTTGGTTTCTGTATTTTCTGTACACCACAATCAATTCTTCCTCTGTCCGTGCAGACGGTTATCGTAATGTTATCGGGGGAACTAGGCATCAGTTGACGTGTCACAGGGTTTCAGCTGAGGTACGGATGTTTGTGGAGTTATGAACCTTAACAGTGTACTGAATTGAGTCGAGTCGAGGTTATTCGTTAACAAAATGGCCCATAAAGTGTATATTTCTCGATGATGACTGGTCTCTGGATAATTCATCGAATTTTAACTACTTTATTAATATGTTATTGCATATGCAATATTTAGTTTCCACAGTTCGTGCATGCATCTTAGGTTGGGTTGGCAAACGCCCCCCCCCCCCCCCCCAATGCCCTCTTTAATAAGCATAATTCTTTTGTTCGGTGTATATATAATTGTTGTAATGTGGCAGTTAATTAGTGTCATTATAGTTCACATTTACCTCCCTTTTTGCCGATTTTACGCGTATAAAATAGTCAGTGCATTCATCTGATCAGGTTGAAGTAGTAGTAGTCTGCTTGTAGCTGCTGAAGAACTGTTTTTTATTTTTAAATCAATATTATAGATTCTGTGTGAAAAATGTTGATCCGGTTTGCTACTGTATTCCTTGTTTTATTTTAAAGCAGAAAAAGGTAACATACATACTATCGTCAATGCAATGCTTCCTATGTTAAATATATTTAGCAGCTGTATTTACTATATTTATAGTTACCATAATTGTGTCTGTATTATATTTCTGTGTTTAATGTGCCGTACGTTTAAGTAATGACATATTTTTTTTTAAAGAAATGTGTGAGTCATACTTTGTTGCGTAGGAAGTTTTCACTAACGATAATGCTGTATTGTTTTTTCAAGTTGAAATCTGGCAACCCTAATCTGGTGTGTGTTCTGTTATTCCTAGTAATGTGTCAAGGTTTTCTTCTTGTGTTTCTTCTTAGGGCCACGGTGGCTCAGTTGGTAGAGCGCTCACTTCTGGTGCTAGGGGTCGTCGGAACGATCCCTGCTCATACCATGTGGGCTTTGTGGTAGACACATACCGTGTGCGTGGGTTTTCTCGGGGTGCTCCAGTTTCCTCCCACTTTCTTCATCCCATCATCATTCATACAGCCTGAGCCATAGCTGCTTAAAGGCCTTAAAATCAATTCAATTGTATTTCTTCTTGTAGGCGTATGATTTCACGTTATCTTTAAAAGTCTAAATATTCCCAATAGTAGTTAGGAAGTTTGTAAACAGGTATGCAGTTATTTTTCCCTTTCCTTGTAACGATAAAATACTTAACTTCAACCTTGGTGATAAAAGCAATGTTCAGCTTATGAAGTTATATTAGTGTAAATTCTTTTCATTAGGATGAATGAATTCTAAAATTGATAATGAATTTAGATTTACAGAAATATTTATTTCGTTTTCTTTCAATTAAGACATCGTTTAAAATTAAACAGAAAGTTAAGTAGATCGAAGTTGCAAAATTTATGAAACTAATAATACAATATCTGGATTAAGACATCTTAAATGAAGATTAGAGCCTCTTTTTAATTTTATTTGCAAAAGTGAATAAAAACAATACAAAAATCACTATCCACTACCACCATTTACATCAGGCTTGCTATTTCGAATACGTCGCTCATTGCGGCAACGGCTTGAAAAAATTTAGTTTCAGAGCCCCCAGAAAGTCCCGCCCTGAGAAGTGACCGCTCTCCAACTTCTAGCGATCTGCGCATGCAGTACTACATGCAACTAAAGCATCTGTCGCGGGTGTGGATGCATACGATTTCTGTCTTTCGGAGACATTTACCACGAATCGGAATATGTAAAAGAGAGGAAAGAAGGTGAAGCAAGAAGATTAGAGAAACGCGAGAAGATTTTCTTGAAGGCAAAAAACAGAATATGCTCTGCTGTATATTCTGTAAAAATCCCTGTATCGGTTCAAATTATTGATAGTTTACCTGGTAAACCACACGGAAGAAGGATGGAGAAACCCAGGTAAAATGTCTGTATTGACTCTAATAATCACATCCTTGCAAGTGACTTGCAGTAGCATTCAGTCAACGTGGCCGCTTCAAACTAGTGGTTGTATCCCTACAGGGGTTCTGCTAACAAGTGGCCGTTCCCCACTGTCATAGATGTACTGGGTCACAAGAAAAAAAGTGCAAGGGTGCTATGCTGTATGACATATCAGGTACATCACAGTAATCGATACAGCTTCCAATTTTTTGAGAAATAGCACAAAATAATGATTCGGTCCATTATCTGGGTCTTGTTCCCAATACAGCCCATTAACAATTGACGAGCATGGAATATAGTAGAACACTGAGATGCATGCTCAGTGGTCTATCTACTCAAATCACTCACAAACATTTGGTTTCGTGTGACAACACATGAACAAAAGAAAGAAAAAAAGAATAAAAATATATATTGAAGAAAAAAAAAATGAGTACACACAATTACAACGACGGTGTTCACCAAGGCCTGGTTAATGTAATGTATATTCGGTGCACCATTAAGAACAGTTCAATGAGATCTCATAGAAAAAAGTAAGGTACCTGCATTATCATTGTTCGTTCTCATTTGCTCGACGGTTCCCACATATTCACGTGGCTTGTTACTTTCTACTGATGTATGAATTTTACCTTTACGTCCAACCACTTTACCTGTCACTCACACGTGTGGTTAGTGTTAGTTTCTTGAGGAGATCACTATTTCGAAGATCCAAATGTCAAATCACCATTTCACACACATGACTTGTTGTGTAAGTTTCCCAAGCTAAAGTTTACTTCCCACGTTCAACAATAAAGCTCTACACTTCTTCAATAAATATGAACTTTTATTTTTATCTTATTTTGTTATTCAGCTTTTCTTTCAAATCATCATTGCTATTGCACATTTAATTATCTGAAAATCCCCAGAGGAAAATTAGAAGAGAGGGAATTTTTATTGAAAAAACCAGTATTCACAGCACTTTGAATAGTAGATATGACAGCCAATTTTATACCATTAATAAAACAGTCCGGAGAAGAGTCCTGTTTCTTAAGTTGGACGATTCACCTGATACAGGACTTTTGAGTAATTAACCTAATTCTTCATACAATAGTTCAACTATCAAATAGATTTTCCGAGATTAGGTATATCTTCTTGTAAACGAAATCTTGGCTGGATAAATCTATTTACTTTTTGTAGTAAATAGTTCTTATTTATGGCTGTTCTATATAATTATTAAATCGTCCACATACTATACGTAACTGGGTGACTGTTATATTATCGACATACCGTTCTTGGTTATAAAAGTAATACAGCACTTTTATTTTTATTAATTTATAGTTTTTTTTGTATTTATTATTTGTCTACTATCGTCATTGTTTTCATATTCTGTACATCTCTTTCACATTCGCTTATTATTTGTATTCTATTTGTTGCTTTATTTCTTAATATTTAACGTATTGACCTTCAAAATTGTTATAAGTAGTAGTCTAATTATAAAACCTCTCCTGTGTGTAAGATACCCTCTTTTCATTTCATACATTTTTAAGTTGTTAAATTTGTGCTGATTGATTTATATAAATATGAAATACAAGGATAACTGTAATGAAATTTTTATGTAGAATAAAATGTCAGTCTCCTTTACTTGTACTATATATTCTAAAGCA
The DNA here is from genome assembly GCA_022664845.1 of Lepisma saccharinum. Lineage (NCBI taxonomy): Eukaryota > Metazoa > Arthropoda > Insecta > Zygentoma > Lepismatidae > Lepisma > Lepisma saccharinum. The sequence goes on along the minus strand of JAGDQP010014739.1, from coordinate 19,100 downwards.
GGGTTAAGAAGAAAGTAATAAGATATGTATAATAGGATTACTTATTAATGAATTGAAAATAATTTGATTAGAGTTATCCTTGTGTTTCATGTTTATGACATTGAAAAAAAAATACTGTTAACATCTTGTGAAAATAAGTTGGTAAATCAATCACAATATGGTGAGTTAGTCAACTTTATTTTGTTTAAGTGGGCTTTAGAAGTGGTATGTTGGAATCACATTCTATGTATTGATAATAACTTTCCTCTTTGCTTTTATTTTTGAATACAGTGGTGGGATCAGGCTTAAATTTGTGTGTTCTAAGCTAGATATGGCGTTTGTTCCACCCATTCTATTAATTTATTACTATTATTATTGGCAATAAATCGTCCCAGTGTAATTTAATATTGGTGATTCCTTTGTGATTCACAGACTCTCGTGCATGTGATTACGTATAGAGTAGTCATGTACGCTAATAATTTAATAGGTCTGCCTTGTTTTTTAAGGGTGTTATAGGCATAAGAGTATTTATAACAATTGTGGAAATTTTATAAAGTTTTGGTATATTTGATTGTAGTGCTTTCATGGTTCAATCTGTTAAAATTAAAATTTTCTTAGCCTGTAACTTTAAACCATATTTCAAAGCGAGATGAATGCCAAAATTTTCAGTTTTGAATATTCCAAAGAGACCGTATTTGGTCTTCCTGCCACAGTTAATTCCCGTGAATTGCTAACAGTACACTCGTAAAAACGATTCACATCGTTAAAACAATGGAGGGAGAATATGCCAGAAAGATCCAGGTACTATCTCTTCGGATTCTTCTCCGAACGCACTTCAGTGATATAAAATCGGATGCCATATCTCTTATTTATAGTACTGAGAAAAAGGCAAGAAAGGGGACTTTTCAAGCAAAAAGTCCTACTAGAGTTTTTCTTATAGATAGCATGTCTGTGTGCCTGTCTTAAAAACATTGTCCTGCGTTTGTTCTATTTCGGTTATATAGTTGAATTTTGGTTATATTTTAATATGGCGTATATATTTTTTATTCTGAAATTTAGACAAGCTATGTCTCTCCGTAACGGCTGCGAATCTGATAAATGTTTGCACAACGTTTTTTGTTGAGAATCACGAGTATTGTCATATCCAGAAATATTGGCTTAGACTTGACGTGTTTTTACTACTTTTCCAAGTTAGAAACTCTTTACATTGACTTTTTCTATAAATCTGACGTACTAAATAAAAAACGATGTTGGAGTATACTGAATAGACATAATTCATGGGATAATAACCAAATACATGGGTCGTCAAATCCACACCGTTAGACCTAGTTGGGCCAAATTGTGCAAGGACACTTCATTCGACCAGGTCGTAACATGTAAACTTAGTAGCCATACTGCGTACGTGTTCGATCTGTCTCTTAACTGTATAATAAATGATTTTGCAACATGATATCGCTGCGAAACGCGTTGGCCGCGCAACAATATCCATATTTAATTTAGTGACTGTATTTCATTTGATACCTACCAAATACTTTTAACCCAGAATCAACGGGCAGGCATACAGCTAGTCTGAAATAAGAAAGCTGTGTCAATTAAGTCCACAAGAGATTAATCAGACTTACCACAATGACTGTATGTATGTGTGTGTTATCTTCCAGAGAAAACTCAGAGGGAGGCATTTTTTTAATTCTCCGGAGTATGAGACTTGTTCTATGTTATTACTAATTGGCAATTTCTGGAGGTTAATAACCCCGGTGACCCGTCTGAAAGAAACATTGGTCTTCTATACACTAAGTCGCTGATACTGATTTGTTACATTGATAGGCTGTGTAGGTATCTACAACCTCACAATTCCCAAGGATGGCGTTTCTCGGTGTGCAGTCTTTCGTAAAAGGAAATTGGAAAATAGCGACCAGGACTCTTTATTTTTATCTTTGTGATTGCCTGAATCCCCCGCGCTGCCTCGGGATTGATTCCAATTAGCGATCTTCTTTACTAGATCTCAATAAGATGTGGCTTTTCATTAACGGACAGATCTGTAAAAAATGGCAATGAAATCTGCTCTCTAGTAAAGAAATTAATGTTTGCGAACCATTTAACCATTATTTCTCTCTCCATTTTCATAATTTAGGTTTGTTGGCTTGGGTTGTACTAGATGCACTGAAGAGGAGTGCGAAACAGTGTTAACAGATGTGATGTCACATTCGTGCAACCAAGGGCAGCTTTCGGTCGAATGGGTAAGTGAAATTTCCTTCTGCAAGTGCGTGGCGACATCTGCCATCTTTTCTTACACGCTCACTGCGAACGGAATGCGACTGTCAATTTTCTGCACTCACTAAGAAACAATGGCAGAAATTGTCTGCTCACTATCGCACTATTTGCACCTCATTGGCCGATCGAGGTATAGTTACACAGACCATTCGAACGCAAATGAAGGGCACACGGGAAGAACGATTAAAGTACATTTTTGAAAGTTATGGGAACATTAAAATGGGATGCTTGATGTTCCTTAAGGTAAAAGTGTGAAAATTTAGTTCCCCGTATACATTAGCTGCTGTCTTCACATATAAGTGACGTAAGCTCATTAGAAAAGCAGACCTGGAATGAAAGAAAATCTTGACCAGCTTAACCCGGGAGAGATCGCGTTCCTTTTAGACCAGTTGTGATTTTATAGATGCAATTCTAATATACTGAATTTTTACTAAGATTATATTATTAGTGCAATGATGTATTTTTAAGTTTCATAATTTTATTTTACGCACATTAATTTTAACAATGAAATAGTCTCCTCCTCTTCAGATCCAGTGAAAAATTAAAAACGTTACTGGTCGCGTGGGGTGAAAGTGACCAGGAAATGCAACCACACGAGAAGTCGCACTGGGTATAAAAAACCAGGGCCCTACTTGAACTGCCTCTCTCTAAGTATAAGCCACAATTCAAGGGTAACTGAATGGCGTATTCAAGTCGGGAGAGCATTTAAAAATTGCGACGTAATAAAAATCTACGCGACCTTTCCCGAGTTAATTAAGAAAATTAGCATAGCCAGATGAGATGGTTTGAGTCCAAAGAACCTGCAAGAAGAGAAAATAATAAGAAACATGACAAAATTAGATTTACTGACGCAATTTTAACCGCGTCATCAATGTAATCAAATTTACACTTTTATACATATATTGACGTTTCCAAGCTACTAGATTCTTCCAAATAACGAACGAAAAAGAAGTAAGGAACACTGTAAATTGACACACAGGATCAACAGCGTAAATGGGTTTCTTCTTTTTTCCTTTTCTTTCAGATTTCTGCGTTCGTTATTCAGAAGCAGAATCTAGCAGGTTTGAAAAATATATGAAAGTGTTTTTATTTATTTTACTCTACGCTAACGACACAGAGGTTAAAATTACCTGAACCTTAGATGCCTCATTGTCATAAACATTTTTTTAAGGGTGACAATCACGTAAATATGTCTCTAATTCACAGCTAAATGTCACTCAAATTAGCGTTGTGCGAAAGGAATTAATATTCGAAACAATTATTAGTATAACTATGTAATTTTCGAGGATTTTGTTTTTGTAAAAAATAGTCAAGGCATTACAAATAAAAGAACATAACTTTTTAAAACCAATCCATTTATCATAAATACTTTGTACGCTTATCATACAGTAAAACAACAAGGACGAGAAATACACATCACATGGATAAAGGCCAATTTCACTGCTTCCAGAAAAGACACTGTCTTTGCTTCGAGAAGTATGCAAAATTGAAAACAAGAAACTAAATATTAGTGAAAACAAATTGGATATTGAACTGTATTACCTAGAAGAGCAATTACAAAACCAACATAGTAGGTTCCGATTTCGGAAATGGGTAGGGGTGAAGCCCCACAGCTGCCTTAAATATGCCACTGTGTAGAAGATATTAATCATATATTCTTTCAATGTATCAAATACGAGAAAAGCAGAAAAAATATTGAAACCCTCTTTTAAAACATTGTAGCCTCCTTCAACCGGGAATCGAGGAGGTTTAGTATCCTGGCATTCGCCTGGTTTGCCTGAGAAACATTACCTTAAAGATGCGAATCCAGGATGTACTCCGGGGGTTATTCTGTATCTACAGAAAAGGCAAACAATAAAGGGGTAGAGAAATAATAAGTAACAGGTTTTACAAAAATAGGGGATTTATTACCCTTCTACAAAATACGGGTTTAATCATAGCAGACGGCCAGAATGGATCCCACCAACGACCATGAATAACTAATTCCAGACATTCTAATCAGATCTCCACTTACCAAATCATCCAGACAAGAAGTTATCGTCGCTCCAATGGCGAACTTCCAATACCAGAAAGGAACGTTCCAGGAACTAACAGGCGTGCTAGTTCAGTGATGTAGCCCAAACATCGAATCTCCGATTCAATGAATGGCACAATGGTGACCCAGGGCCCCCAGATTGGCAGACTCAAACAAATAGGTAGAAGGGCACTCTACGATGAAAATTGATGTAGGGCCTGCTAGTATCGTTGCTACCCCTCTCTCTCTCCGTTCTCCCATGTCCCGTTCCCCTCTTGCCTCAGTATTTATAATGTCCGACCAAGAATTTGATGGAATTTCTTCCTGGTTGGAGCGATGAACTGCGTTATGACGGTGCAAATTGTTTCTCGTCTGGGGATTTCAGTGGCCTTCTCAAAGTGTGTTAGCCCTCTGTCCGCAACATATAGTGTAATACTTTACCTTTATGGATATATTTCATAGTAATCGGATCTAATATAAAAAACACAATTCATTATCTTTAAGTTTTCTAAAAACTAACAAATTACAAATTTAGAATGTAGTAGAACTTAATCAAAATTTAATAATACCTGTTACGGAAAATATCAATAGACCACAAAAGTCTTCCGTCAGATCCGGTTGGTTGTCATGGTAACCCGCCATGTTCAAGTCTAAACAACAGTGGTTGGTTTATGTAGTTTCTTCGATAATAATAATTCATCATGGGTATGTGCTTCGTACCAGATTGCAAACGTGACAATGAGAGAAAGACATGTCGCTTTCAAAGGATGAAAACCAGAAAAAGAAAAAAAAATCAGCCATTACTTCCACAAGTTACTTTCTACGTTCCTACCATCAAACTTACTTGACTGTTCACTGTTGTTTAGACTTGACCTCCTCCGCTGCTATGGCAACCAACCGGATATGGCGTCAAGCCTTTAGTCCTCCATTTCTCAACAAAAACAAAAGAATCACAATGTATCAAATATTAAAAATCAATTATACATGTATTTATATAAATATTTCATCACCAATAGAGTTCAAAACTATTTATGCCTTAATTATGAAGCAAATAACCGTATAATACACAGAAGAGAATACCAACATACTCAATGTAAATTGTAGACAACATTTAAGTTTATGAAGACGAGTGAAACACCAAATACTCATAACATTACTTATATAAATATTTAGAAAAAAACTTGGAAAATTAAGGAAATTTCAATAACTTTGAAGACTGATATTATAAGCAAAAGACAGAGAACATGCATTAAGAAGCAGAGATGTAGTGGGAAACTTTTAGGTGCGTAAAAAATGAGGTCGGTAGACGCCGTTTAAATTAAATGAGGTAGATAGACAATTAAAAGCATCATTAATGGTACAAAAGTCAGACTTATATAATTTCTATTCACCAATCTCATTCCTCAGAGACCATCTATAAAGATGGGAAGAGAATTATTAGATAAAAAGAATTGTTAAGACTTACATATAAAATCTTATAAGTTTGTCAGAAAAGTGAAGTAGTAATGTGTCCGCAAACAGCAGATAAACGAACTTAATGTACATTGTTTTAGTATCAACTTTATTTAATACTTAAAATAAGCTTTTTTTTTTTTTCAAGGATAAAATAAACGTTAAGTGTGTGCAATAGTCACAAAAGAATAAGGTCTACCCAAAAGCAAGTTAACTACTTTTTGGTTTCGTGTAAAGTATGTGGGAGGTTCCAGCCTATATAACCCCGATAGCGAAGTTGACCTATGTGGGTCAGTATGAAATTTCGATTTGGGTCTGATATCGATGATTTACATGGAGCTCGGGTAGAATGGCAAACATTTTGCCTACCTTGGCCGATATGTGACAACTGTGTTGGCCCCACATTTGCCGACCGAGGGACCACGTAAATCGTATTATTGTGAGAAATATTCCCTAAACGGGCCAGGGAACCTAGCTGCATGGAGATTTCCAGTAAAAACATAAAACAGACACAATTCACTTTTCAGGGACACTGGAGGAAAAAATGTTAGACAAAGAGAGGTCTCAAGCGGGGTTCGAGCACTGTTCGTTCGTTTAGAAGTCCAGCATCTTACCAACTCGACCAAGGTTACTCCCACCAATTACGCACTACCTTACGTTTTAATCAAATGATTACAATTCCTTCCACAGGAAAACAAGACATAGTATGCAAAACAATCCATTTCTTTATAGGCACATCCACGTAATTCCCATGCGGAGCTCACATCGCATCAGTGGGTTAAAAGGGGAACCATGAGAACTATCTGGGCTCAATGTGCTGCTGGGGAAGTTAATAGCAAACTACCATCATCGGTTTATATTTCTCAAGAGCTTTAAGTCGGAAACCTGCAGCACAGTGTATGTGAATTCATACAAGTGGGACTCGTAGTTTTCAGTTTCCAATATCTTTTAATATTTATTTAGTATGTAGTTCAAACTGAAACTTGTTGTTCAAAGTGAACTTTCCTCAGTCGTGACATGCCAATGTTTACAGCGCTGACGATAGATTTCAACCGGTCGTTCACATGAATTTATGACCTCTAGGAGAGCATGTAGGAAAGAACTCCGCCGGGGCCTAGTTGTGAAGGCCTGATCAGGTGCCATAGCCAGGTGTGATTGAGGGAAAGCTTTGGATACACCTCTCAGAATGGCTCTCCGCAGACTTCGGACATAAGACCTTCCGAATGCAAAGCGAACGCTCTGTAACTGAGCCACAGTGTTCCGTTCAACTGGCCGTCTGATACAGTGAACCTTATTATGGCGATCATATTATTTTCTACCAAAACTCGGGACAAGCCTTGCAGGAATCTTATGGTAACCGACCCCCCCCCCCCTTTATTTGCGGGTAGTTTGAGGATCAATCCTAGAAAAGTTTTATTTAGGTCATGTATTTATATAGCTTAAAAGCTGCGTTTAGAAGTGATTCAGTGTTGCCAATATCTGTCGTACCAATCACTCACGAAAACACGTTTCCTACCTTCTTGGTATGAGTCGCTATGGCTTATTTCATAAAATACAATAATTTATGGTTTAAATTATTATAACTAAGCTACAGTGCTCGAAGTGGGGTGCACGCCGTACCCTTTTTCATTTTGGATTGGCGTACCCCCTACCTTTGTATTAATGGGAGCTCATTGCCTTTACTTTCATTAGGCAATCGCCGCAACTAGGTGGAAGCGTACACTTACCTTTTCTAGCCGCTTCTGCAAACGTTCCTATAACTTTTCAAACCCACTTCAAGCACTGCTAAGCTATTATTAGTTTATAACTTATTTATTAATTATGAGTATAGCCCCTCATGAGCACTACAGTGACATCGTAATATTTATTTTAAATGTCCCTATCAAGTTATAACTCCTTTTTAAATTAATTTCGGAATAGAATTCCACAATTCGGGACGTATGGTCACCGTAGTCTTATGCCAGTCGTTTATCAGGCCCACATAAAATAGAAGGGGAGGAGGAATTCCGCACAAAATTAACAGTTGGTAGGTAGTGAGTTTTCCTCAAATTATGCTGCGATGTCTCTCAATGTATTTCTAACTGCCTGAGTTTTGGTTGTATATTTATCAAATTGTTGATGCGGGCACTGTGGCAATCTGTGTAAACTCCATAGACTAAAATAACGCTGGTGTGGGGTGGCTCAGTGGTAGAGCGTTCCTTCTGGTGCGTGGGTCCCGAGTTCGATCCTGGCTCATGCCGTGTGGGCTTTGTGGTGGACGAACACTGTGTGCGTGGTTCTCCCGTTTCCTCCTACTTTCTTCATTCTCCCATCATCATCCACTCGGCCTGAGCAAACGTTGCCTAAAGGTCCTAAATGATATTCAAACCAACACCGGATGTGTAGTGTGACATCCATTCTTCTGTTTGTTCTACGGTGAGAGAAATACTTGTTTGAGTAAATCAGGGTACTGCTGGCTTTTTTTTTTTCCTTCAGTAACCTACAAAACGTGACACACAGTTGTAGGCCTATTTATTATTTTATTTTTTGGACTTAAAATTTAAAGAATCCACTCTTCCGTTGTGATTTAATTAATGGTTATAATTATCACGGACATCGGAACTGTACTGGAAGGACAACCAGGTGCGAATTCTGTTGCCGACCGTACTGCCTGAAGTTGTGCAGTTTCGCCAGACAAATGCCGGTATGATAACTACAGAAATGCACTAGCCGCTACCTTCTTCTTGTCTGTCACCGGAAGTGCTCATCAACCCTCCAACGCGACAAGCTTAGGTCAGAGAGAAAATAATATCTACTTTACCACTAAAGTTGGCACGTAAATTACAAAGCATTCGGTACTAATAATATGTTTTTATATAGTCCATGAAAAAAAAAACCACACAGCTATAATTGACAGTTTCTGAAAATATAGGGTATGCAATGCATGTAGAATTAGATCAACACGGGTTGTGCTACCGGTCACCTGACGGATTTTTTTTCTTAGTTTCACAAGTCTAATGCCAAGACTGTACCTCGATAACGGCCCTGGCCGCTATCTGCCCACATAGCAGAGTACGTCCCTGGGACGTCCCATTTAGATCCCATTACCGTCAGAATGGTCCTGCTCCCATAGCGTTGTCCTAAGGACGTCCGTGGGATAACTCTGTGGGCAATACAAACAGTTCATCCCGTATGGATGTCCCCCGGAAAGCCGTGCGGGATTACCTACCTGGAATTTCTATAAATTAAATCGACCTTACTATTATTATTATTTAATTAATTATAACTATACGAAGGATATGCCTTCGTATAGTTATACGAAGAATTAATTATAACTATACGTCCCATGGATGTAAACGGGACTCAAACAGGACGTCCCGATATCCTGCCAGGAGATCCGTCAGATATCCCTGGGACGTCATTTTGCTATGTGGGTGTCCTCTTCTACCTTTTGTGACTTCGTCTACTGATGCATTCCAGTCCATAGAATGATAAAATTGCTTGGTGAAAACAGAACTATTGGTTTACAGAATGAATTTAATAATAGTGTGTGCAGTTAATATGTTAACAGTTTGTATAGAGCACCGTTACTATTTATTGCCACATCACTAGCTATAATTTGTAATTTTCAATAAATAGTTTAGTACCTCATCAATTCTAAGCAACTCTCTTCTCTCTCCCGCAAGTGTGCAATAATATAAACTGGTCGTTTAAATCGTAATTATTGCTCTTTGGTCTAGTTTTTTTTTCTTAAGTAGAAGGGAGGGGAGCAACTTGGCTGTTCACAACAGTAGGCTGATCATACCCCGGTTTGTTTATTGTACGGGTGCAGAAACTTAATATTAAATAGATTTTAAACCCGAATAAGCGAAAAATTTAATTTTAAATTTGCCGTGGACTTGACTATCAGCTGCGACCTAAGCCTCTCAAAGTTAACATCGGCCCCCAACGGAGCATTCTATTGGGATATGAACTCCAATGATAAGGCGTCATCTCGGTATTTGCCTGGTGAAAGTTAAGACATGAGAATAAATAAATGAAGGGTGGTCGGCCCGGCAGTAATACTCGAATTTGCTCACCTCCAGTGCCGTTCCGATTATTATTCTATTAAGAGTCTGAATTTCGGAAAATTGAAAGACCGTCTCGGTCAATCATAATTTATTCAAGCTGACAGTGTCAAACAGAAAAAAAAGTTACACCAGACAAATGCCGAGAGGCGAGATTGTACCCTAGCCGACTCCTTCCTTGTATCCTCTCCTAACGTGAGCCGTGATGCCAGGCCACAAATAAAATTTTAAAGAAAAAAGTAATAAAAAAGCATTTTAAAGACATTCTTAAACAATTCGTACTAAACAGTAACAATTATTTTTGTTTATGCATGACTAAAAAAAGCGTTGGGCTCGCCAATTGAAGAATTTATAAAGTGATTGTATATGAGAGAGCGCCCTATGCTTTTCTTTTTAGTCATGCATAAAATATATTATTATTTTTTTACATTTTAGTACGAATTGTTTAAGAAAAGAATGTCTTTTAAAAGCTTTTTTTATTATTTTTTTCCTCAAGCTGTTTTTTGAACCAAATCCTAAAGTGTTCGGCAACCAGAAAAAAACACATATCATTGCTGGTTAGTATTTATTTTAGGATGAAGAAGTCTGTATTTAAAAAATGGAAATGTTATGCTTTTAAAACAAATATAAAGAAGTATATGAAAGTAACAATGGAATATTGTATTTTCACCCGACTTACGTCACTGTGCAAAATTTCATCATTGTATTACGTCGGGAAATGAGTTAAATTAACGTTGCAAGATTTGATGACACCACGAACCATTGTGAACTAAAGAAAATAATGAAAATGTTACCTTGTGTCCTTCGGTATGGCAAACTCCTCGATGTGCATCTGTAGATTGATTCTTCCCCATGCAATCAGTGTTCTCGTTGTTTGGTTCTGTGAGATCCTCACACCCCGCCAGCCGCGCTGCCAGTTTATTAATTAAAAGCAGAGCAGGCCCGGCAGAATGAGAGGCCCCACACCAAGTCCAGCTCCAAGGCGCTCTCGTAAAGCGATTGCGGAGCCACTGATAGACAAGGCAGGAGCCATGGAAGGTTCCTACAACTAGAAAGTTATAGGATCTTCGAAGAAAGCATTTTCGGACGGTTTATTCTGCGCCAGCACCCACTTCCAGTCTGTATACCACATGACTGAAGCAAGTGCAACGAAGCGATGCTTGTGACGTGAATCAATTGCTTATATATAGCACTCACTCCTTACATGATTTCACAACATATCGTAACCTTGAGCAATGTACAGTGTAGCCAACCATGCAATATTTACAGGTTATTTTCAATATTATTATTAAATTACTGAACTTTCAGTTAATGAAGATTCTCATCGCCTTAAGCAGCAGATCCTTCAAGACAAGATTAGCTCTTTCCACTCATCCGATTTTGTTCTTCCCTTTTTATCTTCCATAGAAGCCGTTTGTCTTCTTCCTCTTTCTGTTTTCGCTTTAACAATACCATGCCCTTTACAATATCTGCGTAACCTGTGTCCTAACTAGTTTCGTTATATTTGCATTAATTATTATTCAACTTACCCACTCTCTTCTAAACTGTTGTTGTTTTAGCGAATTGAAATTAGTCTTTTTGGGACAATTTTACACTTATGTGGGGAGGGATATTGCAACTATCAGGGAGATTGTAAAAACTCGATAGATTAAATAAATAAAATGTATGAGTATGGTGGTGGTGAGGAGAAAGAGCTACTACATTAATTTTGAGGAATGATTCTTTCATTTACTGGTGCTAAGACAAAATGAATCGCCAATAGAGACTAGTTTCACATGATTTGAACTAATTAAATTGGTGCAGAGGCAAAACTTTTGAGCGTGGCTGATGTATTTCGGGCGCCAGATGATGAGAGAGGAAGTGACAATGTACTTTATATTATGTGCATGGACACCACGTTACTGCAGTGGCATCTAAGCAATTTGCTGAAGTACCTATAACTAGCGCCGACAAGCGTTGTCCAAAGATCCATGAAGGATAACCATACTTTTTAGCGTTGTCCAGCAACTACCTGCCGGGCGCAGTGACAGATCGCTGCGTGGTACTGGTAGGTCGAGTGGGGGGCCGAATTCACAAAGCTGTCTTACGTTCAAAAGTTGCCTTATGTATTGTATTAAGGCAAAGTTGACTAGTTTCTCAATTCACAAAATTGAACGTTTGATCACTCACCGAAAATCATCGCAAGGTAACTCTTAAATAAAGATTGATATGTATTCACGAAGCGCCCTACGACCTATTTTTAATAGTAGGAGTTGCCTTAACGAATTCTTCTGAAATTTTATTTAAGAATATGCTTAATCGTCAATTCATGGCCTAATTTTGAGCAACGACTTCCTTTTATCTGATCTTTCAATTAAAGATTTTTTGTTTAAAATTATTTTAAGGCCTTTAGGCATATGAGGACTCAGGTCGGGATAGGAATTTCTATTAATTTTGATTCTATTAAAGAGAAAATTTCGCATCGAAATATCAGTCAAGTTTCGCATACAACTAAACAAATAATGAAACGGAGGATTAGGAAATTCCCAGTTAGAAAGGGATTGGAGCAGGCCTCTGTCCTTTCCGCCAAATAATAACGGAAATTTTACAAAAAGAACTTATCGATTTTTCATCAAACGGACCGTAGTTCAAGTTTTTCTGTTATGACCAACGGTATTTTGGTGTTCGCTCTCTCCAATGAAAACCCTAATTTCTTACCGTTGCACGAAATTCCAATGGTGCTCCTACAAATTCAAGCTAAATCAGCAGAAATATTAATTCGGCGAACTTGCCTATTTGTAAAGTAATAAATTTGATTTTGATATTTCGATGCGAAATTGAAAATCAATGCTGGGAAATTTCAAAATGTCGCGGTCGCAATTCAAATAATCCTCAATTTCTAATTGCTTTAACAACAATACGTTATGGATGGATAAAGGGAGATGAAACGACAAGCAATGTAGTAGTGAAACAAGCTTCAATATAATTCCTTGGCAGTTACATGTTTTCAATTCTGTTTTTGAGTGAGAGGAAAGAAGGGATATTTATCTTTGCTCTATGAAACGTTTCATTACAAGCTACATTTGATGCGAATACAGGGTTGGGGTTTAGAGGGGCCTCCCAGTTCTTGGGAAGAAGAAAAATATATTTCGGTGCGAAATCTGACTTTGACCAGCCACTAAAACGTTTTGCTTATCCGTGCTCTGTTAAGCAAAAAGAAAAGAAAAATAGTCTGTAGAGGGACCAAGTTCGTTAAGGTGTCGATGGAAAATGGAAGCAAGCCATCGACGGTGTCCCATTCATCCTCATTTCGACCCACCTTTACTTCAGATGTTTTCTGGGAATCCCCCAATTCATTTGGGGAATCCCTTGCGAACGTTGTAGTGGCTGAAAGCCATACATCGACAATTTTAGTCGGAAATTGATGTAACTTTATAAATCTTTTCTCTCCGGGATAAGCTTTGTAAACCTCGGATAATGGGTTGCCGAGATGGAACCTTCAAAATATTGAGGCGTCCTACCCATTAGACACATTGTTACGGAAATTGTGTACTTGATTATATTCCGAGACACGTTTCTGTTTATTCTTGTGTGTATACAGCTTCGGGAACTTAGTAAGAAGACCTTTCCGTGGGAGGGAAGGTATAAATATATTTATACAGTTGGAATCCTGTTTGGTTGTATACAAATTCAAAGAATCGTTGCTGGGTAATTTACAATTTTGAATAATTAACATAAACTGAACAAACAAAAAAAAAAAATCAAATAGCAAGTTGGCCTGTTTCCATTAGGATTTCAAATTAAAATTGTTGACTTACTTCTTTCATTGTTCATTGCTATGGACATGTCAAACTTCTAAAAAAAATCAGGCAATTATTTTCTCGCCAAACGAATGGCTTTCACTTACCAGCACGGAGTCAAGTTGGCGACCTTTGTAAGTTCTTCTTCAGAATTAGAGTTATGCCAATTCTTGAATCTTTTTTGACGTTTTTCTTTTCACTTATTTCTTTCCCTAAAAAATAAAATCAAATTGAAAGAAAAACAGTTGTTATTGTGGTACTTTTCACAGACTGAACAATTTGCCTGGAAAGAAAATCAGGGTTTCAGCCCACATTCCAGAAATTGTTAACTTGAACATGTTATAGCTGATCTGCACCTGAAGGAGGACAACGCAGTCGAAAGAGTCTCTGTTCATGATGAAAACTGGCTAAGATAATAAATTTTAGTGGCAAAAAAATGAAAGTCTAATTTCGCTGAACCAACAAATTTAGTGGGTGAAGACAACATTTTTTTTTTAATATCCAGATAGTCATACAAAAAGTCTCTGCAAAATTTGAAAGGGAAGCTAAGCTGGTTACTTAGGCCTTCCACTGATCCCCCTCGTAGCATTCATTTGTCTTCTTGTCCCTCGCCCTCTTACCCACCATAGTCGAAAATAAATGATTTTGTTTCCAATTTTTGGATGCTGTGATCGATTTACCTTAAGCATTCGGGAGGTCGTGGGCACGATCCCTGAACCAACAAATTTAGTGGGATTTACTTTTCCACTCATGTACTTAGAAAGCAACGGGTATTAGTCGCTGAACCAACAAATATATATTTATTATATATATATTTTCTGAACAACTTTATAGTGAGCGAAGGAAAATACGCACTCCAGTGGAAACTTGGTGAAACGAGTCGTAAAGAATTTGTCTACAACTAAACGGTACAATTTTTGGTTCGGCTTCCTGCTTCATTTGAAATGGGTTTCTAACAATTACATTACCTCACTTAACCTCGACCACATTAAAGAATGGTAGAATTCTGTTTTGGGTTCTTAGTTCAAAAGAAGAAGAAGAAGCCACCAGGTTTCCAATGTTGAAAAATTCCAATGTCGAGGTTTTTTTTGCGTTAACTCGTGTGGCACCCATACATCAAGCTTCTTCTTGTATCCAGCCTTATGCAAATGGTTTCACACGGTTTTTTGTGCAATGTTTAGCTCTTGGGCAATCGAAACAGTGCTTACATGACGGTCGGACGCGACAATGTCCATGATTTTATCGACACGTGGCCTTCCAGTGCGTGGTACATCTTTGACGTCAAAATTACCGGCACGGAATCGACGAAACCAAAATTGCGCGTGATTGGCTGTTACAGTATCAGGACCATAAACACTATTCACATTTGCAGCCGCCTGGCTTGCGTTTTCGCCTTTATCGAAGAAAAACTGTAAAATATAGCGTATTTTCTCTTTGCTAGTGTCCATTTTGACGCGCGCTCACACAACACTGAGTCAACTCATCACAACTATCTGAACAGTGTTTGTAGTACGCAATCTCATCGTTTGAACGCCATCTCGTTGAACCCGATCGTACTTATACAACGCGAGATACAGATCACTGAAGCCATCTATTGGCAAAATAATGGATTACTTTTTACTACACCAGATAAGTCAACAAATTTGTACGATATTTCAATATATTTATTTTTGCAATAAGAAAATATATAGATATGAAATTTTACAAAAATCGGATATTTAAAAAATTGTTGTTTCAGATTTCCTCCGTATTGCATTTTTGAATTTTGAAGCTCTTTACTTAAGAATTAAACTCAGCAAGCTTTGGAACCCCCAATGTGTGAAATTTAATGCAATTTGAATGGTATTTAAAATGTAAGGCGTTGCGAACTGCCACAGAATCGAATCCAGTAACTTCCGGAACCCCCTTTTATGAAATTTTTACGAAAATCAGACACTTCATCAAAATTAAAACATTTTGGACTGGCGCCTCTTGGATTCTGTTATTCAGGACGGCAGATTGATTCTTTTTCAACTTTAGAATCCATTTCAGCGCACTTCGAAACTCCCATATATGAAGTTTAACGAAAATCGGATATTATTTTAAAATGAAGATGTTTCGGGCTGCAATTTAGAATGCTTTTTCGTTTGTTTGTTTCCTTCAATACTGAGCTGATCGCCCTCAAAAACCGTAACATAAATGAAATTTCCAGCAGATGTGCATTTGTCTTCGGCATATTAGTATCCTCCATCGCTATGGAAAGCTCCAGTTTGACTACAGACAACCAAAAGCTCTATTTAGTATTGTGTAGTTCAAATCCTAGGAAATTCTTTGAAATGTAGGGGATTTAGCAACACTGTAATTTCGGTACTGGAACACTTGACTTTAGTGGGTTATTAACATAGAGTTAGGAATATAAATAGAGGAAACCTTAGGCTGTTTTGTTGGAGAGGGGACTGAAGCCTAGAGACGGAAGGGACGAGGCATTTCGGCCATATTAACTGGCCCCATATTTAGAGACCCTCTTTTCCGAGTATTGCCTCTCTGATGTGCACTCATCCTCCTATTGAAAAAGGTAATCCTCACAGTACTCGGTATAGAGGGACTCTAATGGGGGCCACACAAAATGGCTGCCGATGAACCGGAATTTGGCTTCATGTGACGTCATGTATTTTCTCTCTATTTTCTTCCTAACTCTATGGTTATTAGCGCCAAGATTCTTACGGTTCCAGGAAAGGAGGTTTAATCGCCTCAATTTGCATACAGCATGACGAATATCACAACACCACATCTCTAGGAATTTAAGTTTTTGCAGCTTCATGATACTTAAACCACTGAACCCATTCAAACTACTTTTGGTACGTAGGTAGACATTGGCCAGGAATAGATTTGTATTTCAATTTGAGACATCAACGTTGCCAACATTAAAAAATATATATATTTCGAATTACTCTTATACCGTTCCCGTATCCGTACTAAATTTGGCATGTAACTGCTGGACATGTAATGAAGATAATCCAGGTGACCAAGTTGTCAGCAAAGTCAGTGTTACCAACCTTAAAAAAAATGTAATATTTCAAATTCGTTTCATATAGATGACAGTATTGGCACTAAACTTGACATTTGGCCACTTCGACATTTCACAGAGGCGCCGCAATTGTAATTCTTGTCAACCAATTTGAAAATTAGAAAATATACGTATATAAATCGATTTTATGCGAACCATTATACCAATCCAAACTATTTTTTGTACATTGGGAGAAATTGGCCCGGGTCGGGTTTGTATCATTTCAGTTTGATGAATCCGTGTTAATAACCGTTTTAAAATAAAGCTTTTAAAAAATTATTGCATCCATGTCGATGTCCGTATCTGCACAAAACTTGGCATTTGGCTACTTGTATCTTTCATAAAGCTACTCAAGGAGCCGCAGTTGTTAGTGTTGCCACCCATTTAAAAATCCGTGTTTATGTAGATAGTTTGTCGGCTCATCACTGAACTATACCGTTTATACCACTGAACCGGTTCAAACCATTGTTGGTACATATTGGCCCGGGCATTTACATAGAATAATTTCAATTTAAAGAATCCTTTTAACCAACCTGTTTTTAACGTTTTTAAAATTTAATATATCAAATTACCTCCATTCCGATCACTGAAACAGAAAGAACTTCTCCAGGTGCTGGAAACGCGATCGGGATGGGAGTGGGAACAGTACCGTGACCAAGACAGGCGCTTCTACACTTAGGGCTGATTTTCATTCAATCTTGCGTTGCTTGCGATTTTGATCAGTAGCCAATTGAAATACGTGTTACACTTACATTACAATAAAACACGTGTTTCAATTGACTAGTCACCCAAATCGCAAACAACGCAAGATTGAATTAAAATCAGCCCTTACAGTAGTCTTAGTGTGAGTAGTGGCGAAGACAAATTGAGGTGTCAATGCAGCTCGTTCGGGGTTAGTGAGGATTAAGATAGTAAACACGACGGAAGTAGTCGTCACCTACGACGTCATACTGACAGACTCTGACGCTACCCACTGTAAATACAACGACGAAACCGAGATTTGCTAAGTCGGCTTCGTGGCCGAATGGTCAAGACGTTCGCTTCTTGAGTGAAAGGTCCCGGGTTCAAACCGCTCTTGGGTCAACACTTTTTCTTTTTTTTTCTTTCAAAATATATTTTCATATGCTTGTATTTATTATTAATAATTGCTTTTTTGCATTTTTCGTACATTATTTTAATTTAGTAACCATGGGAAAATGGAGGTTAGGTAAGGTTAAGTGCGGAGTAGAAGAGTACCATGAATTTGTTGTATAAGTTCAAAGTCCAAGGTCAAAGTCCAGGTCAATGAAAAAAAAAATATGGCAACTAGGCAGGTTTTTTTTTTTTTAACTATGCATATTGAATTGAACTTGTAAAAGAAAGGACTTGATAGGGTGAGGTGATAGTACTAGGAGAGTTACATAATACGAAGGCAAAACTTGTAACATTTATTTTAATGTGAGGGGGGTGGGGGGTTTATACATATTTGGAAGGCGGAATGTATTGTACAGAAAACAAGAAAAAGTGTGTATTAGGAGGTTAACACATTTTATTTTTATTAAGTTGGTATACATATTGCGAAGACTGAACTTGTCGTAAAGGATCTGCCCCCCGTTGAATCATTGGTATACATATTGGAAAGATGAGGTTATCACATATTTTAGTTTCATGATTTCTTATGAAGTTCAGCCTTTTTTTTTTAATTTGGAGAATAATGATGTTCATATATAAAGTTTTTTGTGAAGGTTAAATTACAGACCGATTTAGAAAACGACTGATCACTAACGAGAGAGGTTTAAAACTGAAAATAATCTTTTCTCTGATTTGCACACGAACTATCATACTTATTTTGAAATCGTTCCAAGTTAAAGTCTAGGCTGATGCAATGTTGAGATTAATTAACTATGACAGCGACCGTACAATCTGATGAAAGAAGTGAAGGAAATGAGATCAGAAAACTTTGTATGATACTTGTTTTGAAAGCATTGTAGTTTATTTTCTGGCTTAGTTAAATATCTGATAGAACTAGAGCTAATGTACAGAAGATTAAATTCACGTGAAGAGATGATGCTTGTGTATAATCTTCTTTAAAGATTGAAACATTGTCTTAACTATTATTTGATGAAAACGGTACTCAACTCGTGACGTCTGATGTGAAAATGCAAACAGCGCGGTGAAAAGACTTCACTATCTGTGTTTTAAGAAGATAGACTACATCTTTGTAATGTTTGAAAAGACATATTGTAACAGGGAAAGTCAATAGTTGACGAAATAAGCACATACCTCTATTGGGAAAGATAAAGAGAGAAAGAAAAGAGATAAATAAATAATTTACATGGTGAAACATTCTTGTGATCATTATTTGTCGAAAGCTCGTACTCAAACGCATGACGTCTGATGAGCAATGCAAACAGCTGAGTGAAAGATATCTCTCACAAACATTGAATTGAAAGCTGATGAAATATGGACACTGAATAACATCAGATATAAACAGATGTGATGTAGAGCATGCGTAGTTTATAGATAATAAATTC